>CM070093.1:20713063-20770563 GCA_036178185.1 Liparis tanakae
CCTGTTCAGCGCGTACTCCCTGAGCAGCGGGTACCAATGGATCCAGTACGGCAGCATCAGCAACATCATGATAAAGTTCTACGGCGTGGACAGCTTCGATATCGACTGGCTGTCCATGGTCTACATGCTCACCTACATCCCCTTCATCTTCCCGGTCACCTGGCTCCTCCAGAAGAAGGGCCTGCGGCTCACCGCGCTCCTGGCCAACGTGCTGAACTTCGCCGGAACGTGGATCAAGGTGGCCAGCGCCAAATCCAACCTGTTCGGGGTGACCATGTTCGGGCAGTTCGTAAGTGCCCTGTCTCAGGTCTTCATCCTCGGGATGCCTTCCAGGATAGCGTCGGTGTGGTTCGGCGAGAGCGAGGTCTCCACCGCCTGCTCTATTGGAGTTTTTGGGAATCAGGCAAGTTGATGCGTTATTGTCGTGCGTAATGACTGACGTTATTTAAATGACACCGTAATTGTTATTCGCTACTGTCTTATGAATCATTATTTAAGTTATGAGTGTGCGCGGAAGCCAAAGGGATTCCTAGAAATACATCGCGGAAGTGACAGAAAACATGACATGACATGATATGACATGATACGTTTACAACCACTGAACACAATCCGTATGTATCTCTACAACATTACATTTGATATAAGTAAACGTATAGCCACACAGGCCGCCAGGTTCTTTTTCTCTCATTTTATCAGTAAATGTGTCATAAAAGGTCCGTCATGTAAGTTATTTTGCTCCTTTTTTAACGAGAAATGTATCTTTCCAAATCTGACAAGTATCTGTCATTATTGTTTTATATAGATGCTTAAAACAGTGTGTAATAACACAAAAGTAAAGAAAAGTATTTGCATGTTTAACAGGTTTCTCTTGTATACCTTTTTTTAATTAATTCTAAGAACTTTTTAAATAACAAGAATGATGTTGAACCTATTTTACATCTTCTCAAACAGTTGTGTTTGCCTGGAGCTGTCAGTAAAGTTGGCACTGCCAATTTAACACATAAACAGTACATTTTAACACTCAGCCAGTGAACATATGGTCGAACGACGGACCTGCTAACAACTGACCACAGTGGCTCTGTAACACTTTATGGTCATATTCTTCATTACGTCACCAAACTACTCAAATGCCTTTTTAAATCAGACAGGGTTGTTTTTTTAATGTTAAACAAAAGTGTTATAACAACAGTTTAATGGAAGCCCGTTTCCACCACTGTGATAAAAAATTAAGATCCTGTAAGTCATAATTCTGAGATATTATTTCAGAATTATGACATCACTATCTCAGAATTATGACTTAGCATCTCATAATTATGACTTACTATTTCATAATTATGGCTTACTATCTCATAATTATGACTTACTATCTCATAATTATGACTTAGCATCTCATAATTATGACTTATATCTCATAATTTCGATTTACTATCTCATAATCATGAGATACTAACTCATAATTTCGATTTACTACCTCATAATTATGAGATGCTAAGTCATAATTATGAGATAATATCTCTATAGGAGCATAACAAGTCCCACTTAGTTATTTTCCTGGATGATTACAGACAAACATTTGGACAAAAAACAGTTTGCCTCCCCACACATGTCCCGTTTTAGATTGGTGTGTTGCGTGTCCTGATGTGGCTCCCAGCTGTACCTTGTCAGTTCTATTCTCGGCCACTGGGGGGAGTAAGAGCCGGGTCAGCTCGTCCGTATAAGGTGCAATACAGAGGACTTCCCACACAGCTCAAGTATTAAACCAACTCGTGGTGGGCAAGTCAGTTCCTTTGAATTAAGTCCGAGTCTCGGTTATTCCGGTTCTCAAGCCGAATACCTTTTTAGATTGTCGCATGGAAAAAAAGGAACCGTTGGTATTTTTTTCACCGTCACTTCTGTAATTTACTTAGTATATTCAGATCGTTCTCATTATAGATTAGTGAGTTACACCAAGTGCGCTCGTGTTTGAAGTGAGGCAGACAATGGAAGAAGATAAGCGTGCCTCTCCAGAAAGGAGCGCACGCGATGCCATGGGCACTGGTCCACATGTGGAGGCTCCGGAGCGCACTGAGAGCAGCAGCATCACGAACGGAGACAGTGGCGCCGCGTCCACGACGCACTTATACAAGAAGCGCTGGCTGATTGTGTTTCTGTTCAGCGCGTACTCCCTGAGCAACGGGTACCAATGGATCCAGTACGGCAGCATCAGCAACATCATGATGAAGTTCTACGGCGTGGACGGCTTCGATATCGACTGGCTGTCCATGGTCTACATGCTCACCTACATCCCCTTCATCTTCCCGGTCACCTGGCTCCTCCAGAAGAAGGGCCTGCGGCTCACCGCGCTCCTGGCCAACGTGCTGAACTTCGCCGGTGCTTGGATCAAGGTGGCCAGCGCCAAATCCAACCTGTTCGGGGTGACCATGTTCGGGCAGTTCGTAAGTGCCCTGTCTCAGGTCTTCATCCTCGGGATGCCTTCCAGGATGGCGTCGGTGTGGTTCGGCGAGAGCGAGGTCTCCACCGCCTGCTCTATTGGAGTTTTTGGGAATCAGGCAAGTTGATGCGTTATTGTCGTGCGTAATGACAGTAACTGTTTAAATGACACCTTGCTAAACTCATCATGTAAACTGATAGCTTGTAAACTCATCATGCCTTGGTGAGTTTACAATTACTGATCACAATTCTTATTTATCTCTACAAAATAACACTATTCCTAAGTAAAAGTAGTCATATAGATCGCCTGGTTCTTTCTCTCTCTTTTTTTATAAGTAAATGTGTCACAAAAGGTTCGTTGTGCGTTATTTTGCTCTTTCTTTAAGGAGGAGGATAACTGTATATGTTAACATCTGGGGAGAGTAGGGTAATGTGAGACACTTTTTACATTTGCTCCCCTCCACGCGAGCTAACATGATATATCAGTCCAATTTACACATGTCCCATTCATTCAGGATGTTACCTGCAATGTACGTTATCAGAATGTATTTTGGACAAAGGGCAGTGAAAATATGATTGTTTAAAAAAAAGTGGTTTTGTGTCTCACTTTACCTAAGCTGGTGTAAAGTGAGACAGACCTGAGAAATCAAGTGGGGAAAGTGATCCACTTTTCCACTTTAACACTATCATAACAACACATGTTGTCATAGTTACAATCCTGACAGCTAGATTGACAACCACACATTCCCATACTAATATTGGACTAATAAAATAATCACAGGGATTGGTCAATTAAGCACATTTATTCAAACACTCAAAAGTTACTCCAAACTAAATCCTATACAATAAAAATACAATTCAAAATGTTTTAATCAACATTCAAATGACCGATAGAACCAATTAGATTAGAACTCATATTCCAGTTCCCTGAACTGGAGCAGAGCCGTGGAACTGGTCAGCGATTTGTTTGTGTTTGCTCCTCCTCCATCTCATCTGTGAATATTATCTTTCCCTCATGACTGCACTCCAGGATATTGATTATACTTCTTCTTTCTATTTTTCGTTATGAATCTTTTGTCTGGTAAATATGTATATCCCTTCCAGCTTCTCTTCAGGACTTATTTCCTTGCATGACCTCAGCGGCTGCACTCAGCGGCCCCACGTTGTCTTCCAGGTGTCGTTTCTTGGCATGATGGCTTTTCCACAATGTTTATGATATTCAAAATAAAACATATTTAATGTAATATTACACTAAAATATGTTTAAGACTACACTTAACTTGGGGTAAACTGTCTCACTGTACCCCACAGCCACTAATTTGTAATAAAAACATATCTTAGCAATTCAGGCTAATCTTCAGCGAGCACCCATCACATGGTTGTATATGTTAGAGGTTCATCCACATGTATGATACACGTTTTTCTACATAAATCAATTTGTTTTTACACAACAGTTGATTTAGTTCACAGCAACAACATTTACTTTTACATGCAAAAAACACATTTTTATGAAAAAAATATACTTAACACAACAGCAGTAACAACTTATTTTTCATGGCAAGGGATGAATGGGAGGGGCTTGAAAACATAATTATCACATGACCACAAATGTGTCCCCTTGTTTAGAAACAGGGTGTGTCTCACATTACCCAATGTCTCACATTACCATGTGTCATTATTATTATAGTTGCTTAAACAGTGTGTAATAACACAAAAGTAAAGACACATATTTTAATGTTCAACAGGTTTCTCTCTATAAACCTTTTTGTATGAACTTTTGACATTGAACCTATTTAGCATCTTCTCAAACATTGTGTTTGCCTGGAGCTGTCAGTATCCATGTTAGGCTGTCATATTTGTCCAAGCCCATGGCGTTTTAGAGATGGGTTAACTCCCACATATCCGGAGTGCTTTGATGAACTAGAATACAGTGTTTCTGTTCCAGTGTCCTTTTTGTTTGTGTGGACAGGAAAGAGAGTCATTGAGGCTGAAACAATACTAACCAGAGTATTATCTACAAACAAATTGCCACTCAAACACTTCTGAAACACTCTCACCTGCTGCTCTCCTGCTCTGCTCACACCACCCCTCCCCCAGAGGCATCGCCTTTTGATTACCGTAATGTGCCGAATATCAATGGTAAGCTATACGCATGTAGCATTAAGGATCCGTTGGAATTACATCAATATCGCAACAGGGCGAGGAGTTAATGTCTGGCACATTTAATATTTCCTCTAGTGCTGTTGATCAATATAGCTTGATTTGGTGTGAGTTGCTTTGTTTTGGAGATATTGGCCATGGAGATGTTTGCTTTCTAATGGGACGATGGCATTTGACTTGTTTTGCCAAATGCCAAATATTGCATGAACATTTCATGGAAATTAGCAGTAATAACATAACACTGTAGGAACACGTGCATGTTTGATGTTGGAGTGAACGGTCTCTTTAACGGCAACATGTATGAAGAATCCAAAGGCTGCAGAACATGGCTTTTCTTTGGAAAGCTGCGTATAACATTATTGGATTATAATAGTGATGCACCAATGTTTATAGTTTGTTAATGTTGTAGCTATGAATAAAGTTAGATTTGATCCAGTGGTTCATGACCGTATAGACTTGCCCCTCTAACCCCTAACCTAAGGGTCAGAGTATATTAATGGGGTGAAAAAGAAGAAACTATTAAGTTGTGATATACAAATGTGTATTCATTATTGTTCCCCTAATCTTTGTGAAATGTCAAACACTTTCTTCTGTTAGGGCCTCAACACGTTTTAAATCAAAGACACGGAAATGAAAAGGGAAATCTCTCTTTGGTGGAGCTGCTAACAATTTAATTTATAAAATGTGCCCCAACTGGACTGGAAGAAGTCTAATCTTCAAACATGTTTAGGATTTTATCAATTCATCGTATTTTTCGTTTGCTTCTTATGATATTATTTCATATTATTAACTTAAATACTCAAGCACTGTATACCAACACCTGGTTAAGAACAGGATCTAAAACTAATAGTGCGTGTACTGGATCTGTAATGTCACTCATCTTTGCACGCCCGCAGCTGGATGTCAACTCAAATTGCCTACAGAGATGTTTTTGGCATCAGGGCAGTTATTGGTTTTAAGGGCGGGGCCCCCAAAATGGGAGGTGACGTGCACACTTTCGCCATCTTCTGCAGGTAGCGTGAAGTTCGTATTCTAGTACAACAATGCTGCCGTGTGCCAGGTATGGGAAGCGATCTAACGTTACTGCATGTGTGTGTGTGTGTGTGTGTGTGTGTGTGTGTGTTTATATATGTGTGTGTGTGTGTGTGTGTGTGTGTGTGTATTTCAGAAGAGGAAGCTGGCTGTGGGGTTTTAGATAGCCATATTCAGATGTCTCGTCATCAAACTTCGCAGACTAGTCCGTGGAGCAGTTTTTGGCCCAACTATCGCGTTTTGGATCGGAGTTCCTGGTATTGTTTACCGAGCGCGTTATTTGCTCTGGTTATAAGCGCGTTATTACGCAGCTGTTTAGCGGATTTCAGATGTAAGGAGAATGCCAGCGAGGCAAACTCGAGCTCTAACTCGGCTAAACAACTTCTCCTACTAGACATGAAAACAATGAAACTGAAACACGATCACGTTCCGCACTTCCTGCCGACGAGTTCCCGTAAACTCGCCCGGGACGGGGATCTGGTTCCGGCTTCAATCCGAGGAGTCTTCTTGTCACTACTCCTTTTCTTCCCTTCACTCCTTCCACTCAGTCATGTGCTCCATGCGCACAGAGTAGCGTGTGTGTGTGCGTGTGCGTGTGTGTGTGTGTCACTAGACATTATGGAACATGGCTACTTTACATATGTATGTACATATAGATGATAATACTATATATACATATGGCTGTACATAGTATATATTAGGGCTGTGACACATTACACATTTCAATCAAATCAATCACAGGTTTCTGTGGATTAATCATGATTAATCACATATTACCGATATTCTCTGTATATTTTTGTGAGAACATAAAGATTTATGACGGATATATACATTTATACATTCTTTTTTAATTCATAATGGTGCTGCAACTCAGCAGTTATTTAGCAGCTCTCTTCCATATGGAACATTAATATATCTTCATTCTAACCAGAATGTTTAAACTCTTTTCTCTTTTTTGTCAATCATTAACTCCACCATGATACAATCTAAAGGCCCTCGAGTCTTACTTTACTTACTTCAAACAAAAAGTATATATATGCATTCGTCCGTCTCACGCCGGTCCAATAGTTTCACCTCTAGCGGCAAACTAACTGTTTGGGTTTTCTTCACGAAAAATATACAGAGAATATCGGTAATATGTGATTAATCATGATTAATCCACAGAAACCTGTGATTAATTTGATTAAAATGTGTAATTGTTTCACAGCCCTAATATATATATATATATATATATATATATATATATATATATATATATACTGTGTATACTGTTTTTACAGCCAAAGGTTAAGCTATTGTACCTTAATTTCCTTACAATGACATATTTTATACTTTGGAGTTGAATTTTTCAAAAGAAAACAACTAGCGTTAGTATTTTCAACATTATTTCTGAGAGGTTAGTGGAATTAGATGCTCATTAGGGCTAAAGCAGGCAATTATTTGCATTATCGGTTCATCTAAAATTCATTTCTCAGTGAACTGATTCATGCTTTTGTCAACGAACAGAAAAACATGCTGATCACAAGTTACCGAGCTCGAGGCGACATCATAAAAAGCCTCGTTTTTTTTGTCTGGTCAGTACAAAACTTTCATAGAAGATAGAAGAACAAAAATGTTCATATTTTGAAGTGCAACAGTTTGAAAATGATTAATCAAGATAATTGTGTCCCACTGTTATAATCCTCAATAATACGGCAAGCCGCTTCATAGAGTATACGTCTCCGCCCACCAGTCGAGTTGCAGTTTACGTCCATGTCCAGAATCTCCTCACTTCATCATGCTATCCGATTATCTTCATTGCTGTAGCTGTTGATGGCTGCAGGACAGGCCTGGCGGAGCATTTAAAACCCACAAGCAGCGTGCATTTATTACAAAGCTAGCATGACACAAATGTTGTGACAAGATGAGACAACATTAATAAATCCAATGTATGACCCCCAAACACTCAGCTCACCACAGCACGAGTAGCTAAATGCTAAAATGTTTTTTTATATATTAAAGAAAGGGGCTGATGAGCGGAGGGTACCTTGCTGCAGATGTAGAGCTACATTTCAGCTTATTTATAAAAGGCTGCGAAATTAAAATAAAATAAATATGAAATATGTGGTGACTATTGCCACACAAAGCCACTGAGTGATTGCTGGACTGTAAAGTTTGGACGCTTGCACTCAACAAACACGACCAACAATAGCGTGTGCACTATTAAGTATACTCATCCAAATCTCTAATCCCCCCCCAAACACTCCCGCCTCTCCTCGTGAGCTCACTGTTATGCCCTCTTGCATCTGTACACCACCCTGTCTTGAAAAGGAATATTACAACAATTAAACAAATAACCCAAACATATACACTACCGTTCAAAAGTTTGGGGTCACTTAGAAAAAAGAAAAGAAAGCACTGTTTTTTCCAGTGAAAATGACATTAAATTAATCATAAATACTCTCTATACATAGTTAATGTGGTAAATGACTATTCTCTGTTTTTAATGAAGTCTCTACAGAGGTGTGTAGAGGCCCATCTCCATGTTCTAGTGGTACGTTGTGTTATCGCCTTAGAAGACGAGCAGAGGGGTAGAACACCCTTGAAACCCTTTCATTTTATTTTTTATAACTTTTTATTTTGCATTTTCCACAAACAGATTATTCCTTGACATTGAAACCCCTTTTATGTGAGCGCAGCTGAAAACAGTTATGCTGGTGAGAGAAGCTCTAAAACTGGCCTTCCTTTGAGCCACAAGTCTGAAGAACAACATTAATAATTACAATGAAAATCATTATTTCTAACCTCCTCAATGTCTTGACTATATTTTGTATTAATCTTGTATTCATTTAATAAATAAAAGTGTGAGTTTTCATGGAAAACACAACATTTTCTCGGTGACCCCACACTTTTCAACGGTAGTGTATATAAAGGCTCCAACAGAAGGAGAGGCTGCAGGTGTTGTCTGTACCTGCACAGTCTTGCATTGCCAACCATGTGAGGCAGTAGTTTTAAGCTAATTTTAATTGTCTGTCTTCAGGCCGTTTTCTTATCACCTCTGTACGTGTGTGTGTGTGTGTGTGTGTGTGTGTGTGTGTGTCATGTGCATGTAAGTGCCCTCCTCGACCGTCCTACCGTATGTTGACACTCACTGCCTGCTATGCAATGTTAGCTAATACTGTGACCTCAGCCGGAAGGAGGAGTTTTCTATATAAAGTGAAGCGTGACTGAAGAGGCTCGGCAGGTTTTTTATTATTTGCTGACATAAGAGCTTTCCTACGTCGCTCAAAACTGCACCCCGGATCCACTTTTGCAAAAGCGAAATAACTAATAAGGAGTAATCCAACCCCCTTTGGGCATAGCTGGGCACGCGTTCCAAGTGTTTATGATCAGCAGTTCACCACTAAGCTACTGGGAGGGGCGGATCACGTGAACTGCCACAGTGTTGAGAAAGTAGAACTTCAAGAAAAATATGTTTGCTCTTCCTTCCAGTTGCTAAGTGCTCCAAAGACCTGAGGCTTCAGTGGGAGGATCATGCTTTCTCGGGATGAATTCTCTGACGAGTGGACGGATGACATTGGGGACGATCGAGGCGATGGTTGGTCCCCGCTGCTAAAAGAGAGAGACGGGATGGGAAAATACAGCCGTCTGTCTCTGGGAGACGGCAGCGACGCCTCGGAGCCGTCGGCCGCGGACGCCGCCCAGCTGCTCCCGCCGAGGGAGACCAAGCTGTACAAGCGGCGGTGGCTCATGCTGTTCATCTTCAGCGCGTTCTCCATGAGCAACGCCTTCATGTGGCTGCAGTACGGCATCATCAGCAACATCTTCCTGCGCTTCTACGGCCTCAGCACCCTGGCCGTGGACTGGCTCTCCATGCTCTTCCTCCTCACCTACATCCCCCTCTTCCTGCCGGTCACGTGGGCGCTCGAAAACCGCGGCATCCGGGAGGTGGTGGTGGTGGCGGCCGCCTTCAACTGCATCGGGGCCTGGATCAAGACGGGCACGGCCGACCCGCGCATGTTCGCCATGACCTTCTTCGGCCAGTTCGTCTGTTCCATCGGCACCATCTACATGGGCATCCCGTCTCGACTCGCATCCTTGTGGTTCGGGGAGCAGGAGGTGTCCACCGCCTGCTCCATCGCTGTTCTCGGAACACAGGTGTGTCTCTGCTTGCCTCTCGGGCTCAACGCATCCTTTGGCAGCCACGGTGGGCGCGATGCTCCTGCAACTACGCAGCTCCGACTCCAACACACAGAAGGAGAAGCAGCCTGTGTGTCTCTGTGAATTCTGTTTCTGACTTAGCAGGTTTAACTGAGTGGATCGCTTTGTTTAGAAGAAGAAAATTGCTTGAAAATGCGGCAGCAGTGAGAACATCTCCACATCAGCAAAATCAGACGCACAAATTATAATGAAAAGTCTTCCAATGGCAGTCAAGGGCTCAGGTCAGTCAACAGGTGTGTGATAAAGACTTAAACAGTTAGCAGCGTAATAATTTAACCTACTTTTTCAAAGGGGCGTGTGTGTGTGTGTGTGTTGTGTGTGTGTGTGTGTGTTGGATGGCCGGTAACTTTCACTAGTGCATCCTCTGTTCTCTGATCAACCCGTACACACACCGACGGAGGTCAACGCCCTGCATGACGCTGGAGGTCAAAACAGCAGTGTCGAGTAGATAGGTGTGTGTGTGTGTATGTGTGTGTGTGTGTGTGTGTGTGGGTGTGGGTGTGTGTGTGTGTGTGTTGGATAGCTGGTAGCTTTCACTGCTTGAAACGTCTGCTTTTGAACGAGCGCCCAGGTTTGGGGTAAATTAACTGTACAATGAGATTACACTGAGCATCCCGTGTCCATGGCAACCTAGCGAGGGCTGCTGGGTACGTGCTGGTCATTTATGGATCACCCTCACACAAAATACTAGAACATGTTTTAAACTTCATCTGAAGCTTGAGGTAAAGGAAAACGGCTTGCGTTACTTTCAACTTTCTAGACCAAAACAATAGTTTAAAAGGTTATTAATAGAGAAAAGAAATACTGAGAGCTTTGATCAAATTGTTGAGTGATTTCCAGAGCAAAGAATCTGTCTTTTTAAATAAAAAATGTTTCATTATTCTTACTGTACAACAAAGCTAGTGAATGAATACTGCACCGGCGTTCTTATGCATGGGGCTATTTACAGACGCCTTGTGATCGCACCGTGATCTTTAACCCTATAAACAGAGACTTTTGAACCTCTTAACATTCAATGTTATTCCTCAATTGAAGTGTGTTCTCTCTCACGTGTTGGATCAAACGCTACATACCGGCCATTGTTAGTTATTTTCTTGTTTTGTGCTTAAGTCCAGCTCCCCACTGAAGATAAAAGGACCCATTGTTGTTGATGTTTACTTGCTCAGCACAACTGTATTCCTTTGGCTCCAGTCCTTAAACCTGAAGTTTCAGGCTGAAGTCGTTCACGTATCCTCTTGGATGGAAATAGATCACATTCAGAAAAAGTAGCCAGAACTTTCAGAGGCCTTAGAAGATCAAACCGATCAACTGTCAGGGTGCCAAGTAACTTCACGAGAGCATTTATGTGTACCGACTGAGAATAAGCTTGTTATAAATGTACATAAATGAGAATTACACTAGCTGTTCTTTACTCTGGATAGGGGAGAGTCTTGCACACGTGTTAATGTCTGTTCAGGTGTGTCTGTACGCTGCACAAGTACAGGGTAACAGGTGCACGTCAATAAATGTGCACCTTGAACCCCCCCCCCCCACACACACACACACACACACACACACACACACACACACTCCGACCCCCCATTCCTAGCTTAGCTTAGCATTAAGACGGAACAGGGAGACAGCTAGCATGTCTTGGTCTAACAACATTGTTAAAAGTTGTTTTTACACATAGTTATTTTATATACACTACCGTTCAAAAGTTTGGGGTCACTTAAAAAAGAAAAAGAAACGTAGAAATGTCCTTATTTTTCAAAGTAAAAGTACTGTTTTTTTCAATGAAGATAACATTAAATGAATAATAAATACACTCTATATATAGTTAATGTGTAGATGACTATTTGCTGGTGTTTAATGAAGTCTCTCCAGAGGTGTGTAGAGGCCCATCTCCATGTTCTAGTGGTCCATTGTGTTATCGCCTTAGAAGACTAACGGAGGGTTATAAAACTCTTTAAAACCCTTTTTATGTGAGCGCAGCTGAAAACAGTTATGCTGGTGAGAGAAGCTATAAAACGGGCCTTTCTTTGAGCGACGAGTTTG
Organism: Liparis tanakae; assembly: GCA_036178185.1. NCBI lineage: Eukaryota > Metazoa > Chordata > Actinopteri > Perciformes > Liparidae > Liparis > Liparis tanakae. The sequence goes on from CM070093.1 coordinate 20,724,922, forward strand.
AAAAACAACATTAATATTTACAATGAAAATCATTATTTCTAACCTTGTGAATGTCTTGACTATATTTTCTATTAATTTTGCAATTTATTTGATGAATAAAAGAAAACACAAGATTGTCTGGGTGACCCCAAACTATTGAACTGTAGTGTAGATCACACACACAATATATATAATGTGTAATTACTGATCTTTATAGGTGGGTTTGGTTTTATTGTTGACAGAGCCAGGCCAAGTGTGTAACTGTTACAGTCTTTACGCTAAGCTAATGATCTCCCTTGATACCAACTATGTTTCAACACCCTTCCCCTGTTCACATTTCCCCCCACTTATGTAATAATGCCTTGCCCTTTAACAATGTGACTGTGTTTGTGTGTGTGTGTGTGTGTGTGTGTGTAGCCGTCAGCTAGAAGCGCCGAGCCTTTTTTACGTTTTCCTTTGTTTCTATCTCCTACAGTTGGGTATCGCCATCGGCTTCCTGCTCCCGCCCATCCTCGTGCCCAACGTGGACGATGTGGACGAGCTGGCGTACCACATCAGAATCATGTTCTACATCAGCGCGGGAGCGGCCACCGTCCTCTTCATCCTCGTGATCATCCGTAAGACCACTATTCCCATCCACAGGCTCATAGAAGGAGGAGGAGCAGGAGCAGGAACCTGGAAAAGTCAAGGAATTTTAAATGTGGTCATTTCCAAGCCTGGAAAAGTCATGGAAAAATCTTAGATCATAAAATTTTTGGAAAAGTCATGGAAATGTTGTTATATTCACATGTTCATTTAAGATAAGATAAGATAAGATAAGATATTCCTTTATTAGTCCCGCAGTGGGGAAATTTCAGGATCACAGCAGTGAGTGTACATTAGAGCATTAATACAAATAAAAGATCAAAATAAAAACACAAAACAATACTAAAATACTAAAATACAAAATACTAATACTACTACTAAAATACTAACACTAAATTACAAAATACTAAAATACAAAATACTAATACTAAAATACTAAATAATAATATTAAATTACTAAATACTAAATACTAATACTACAATTTACACCGAGTTTGAAGTAATTAATATGTTTTTAAAGACAGACGCTCAGAAACACACAACATTTTCTAAATTGTTCTTGTTCACACCGAGATTTTAGTTTGGTCTTGGAAATTTGGTTTAAAGTTATGGAAAAGTCCTGGAAAAGTCATGAAAAAGTCACGGGAAAGTCCTGGAAAAGTCCTGGAAATCCATTGGTCAAAATGTGTAAGAACCCTGTAGGTGCAGGAGCTGCCAGGTTCTTTGCTCACACGGAGAAAAAATAGCTCCACTGCAAGTTCCTTTCGATGTCATATAACTCCCACAGTCAGAGGTGTAAAAATATAAAACGCTAAGCGTCATATTGACATGTTGTGCTTTCCAGCTGTAGACGGATACAGATACAGATACGGATACAGCTGCTACCTCCCCAGCAATGATAATAACACTTTTATTTGCCGCTGTAATCGCATTTTTCAATGAGAACACAAGTGATTCTCCAGTTTGATTTTTTTACAACGTCATAATTTACTGTATAACACACAATGTCATTCACGTATACATGGTGTGGCTTTGTATTCGGCTGCTGGGCTCCTCAGGCAGCACTGCTGAGGAGCTGAGCCTCCCTGAGATGTGCTTTCTACCGAAAACTGAGCAGCACCACCGTCTACCGGATGAGCGGCTGCAGTAATTGCTGTAATTGCTCATCTTTTGATGAGATGTGTTTCGACACAACGTGAAGTACATCCAAGAAGTGGAAGTGTTTTAAGAAATCATCTTCCTGGTCAGCGCGATGAAGAACTAAAGCTCACGACAGAATCGTGGCGGAACTTCACCGCGTTGCACTTTGTTCACGGAGATTTGGCAACCTGCTAATCCCCAAAGTAAAATATGACCTGGTTTACCCTCAGAGAATGTGTTATTGCATTCACAGACATTTACAATCTAAAAATACAGGATGCACTCCTCCCTAAAAACTTGAACCCACCATAAAAAATAATAAAATTCAGTTTTGTAATAGTAATTATTGTAAACAAATATATTTTCTTGGCTCATAATAACTTTTTATTTCACGCCCACCATGAAAAATAATAAAATTCAGTTTTGTAATAGTAACTATTGTAAAAAAATATATTTTCTTGGCTCATAATAACTTTTTATTTCACACCCACCATAAAAAATAATAAAATTCAGTATTGTAATACTAACAATTGTAAAAAAATATATTTCCTGGCTTTTTATTTCACACATTTCAAAAGAGTGGTTGGTTTGTAAATACAAGGCATTCATATACAGTTAATACAAGAGAGGACGCATACACACACACACACACACACACACACACACACACACACACACACACACACACACACACACACACGCACACCTATTTTGACCTCCAGGGTCATGCAGGGCTTTTCCCTCCGTCTGTGTTTGTAGGGGTTGATCAGAGGACAGAGGATGCACCATCACAAGCAGCTTAATGGAGGAACACACTGTTTGTCTCCTAGTGTTCCAGGAGAAGCCTGATCTCCCTCCGAGTCAGGCCCAGGCTCAGGCCAGGAACATCCCCCCCGAGGAGTACTCGTACACCGCCTCCATCTGGAACCTGCTGCGCAACAAGCCCTTCATGTTGCTGGTGGTCAGCTACGGTGGGTTCCTTCCTGTCGCTTGTCCCGATGTTTATCCAGGGCTGCCACTTATTATGCATATTGTTTATTTGGTTAATAATTTTAGGGTGAGGTCAAGAAAACTGAGATTTCCAAGATGATAACTTCAAGCTTGTTCTTTCTGAGATATTTAAGTCACAGTGATATTAAACAGCAAGGCAGGAACACGTCACATTTGAAAGACTGGAACTAGTAGATGCTTTGCAGGATTCCTTGCTTATGATTTGTGATTTATCAAATATCAACATAGTTGATTTACTTCCATCAGAGTTCCTTATTTGACTTTAACAAAATAATTTAAAGCTCAAATTGTAGCACGCTGGAGTTTCCCAATGAGGTCACATCAAATGAATCATAAGGATGCTTCCAGGCTGCTCAACACACTGCAGTCCATCGCTGGAGATCCTGCCAAAATCAGCACTTTATTTTTCCTCTGTATATTTTAGTATTTTAGTATTTAGCATTGTTATTGTGTTTTGTGTTTTACTCTTATTTTCTATTAATGCTCTGATTTGCACCGCTGCTGTGATCCTGTAATTTCCCCACCGTGGGACTAATGTCGGAGGCTGGGAAAAGATGACCAGGACGGCAAAGTAAAATTCAAAACAAAGTGGATTTAATCAAGTGTGGTGGAACAAAAAGTCAAAAAAGACACAAAGTATTTAACGTGCAGCACGGGCCTGAATGAAGTCAGCTGAAAGCATCGCACGATAACAGACTAAAGTTCTCAAGGAGAACGTGACTCTCTATAATCTTTAAGAGCAAGGCGATTGGATAATATAGATGGAGACGTCACTCGGTTTAAACTTTGTCCGCCATCGTCATAATCAGTGTGTGTGTGTGTGTTGTTCTCCATCTAAAGCAGGAGCTGTGCAGTTTCTTGAATATAATAGAAACTAAAAAGGCATTGCAACTACTTGTTGCTTACATAAACGAGTTCTTTGACGGTGACAGGTACGGCTCTTATTAAATCTCAATTCTTCGGCTGAGCGGTCAAGGTGAGGTCAGGGTCAGGGGCTGCACAGAGTTCCTGGTGGTCCTCCCTGAGTGGAGGGGGCTGTAGAGCTCGTGCCTAGTGCTCCCCCGCCTGCCTAGTCATCCTCCCTGTGGATGCGTCATCTTCTGGCCGAGGTCAAGAAGAGTTCGTACCTGTCTCTGCTTCTTATGAGGCGATGTCAGTATGTTCCAGAGCATGTGTGTGAGCATCAGTGTGAGCTGTCCTCTCTGGTCAGGGCGCTACTGCCAAGGTATGGAGCTTCAGGGCCTTAATGCAAAGTAAGAGACATGGGGTACTAATTATGTATTTTTATATTCTTAACACTAATAAAGAAATATATGATATATACACTTTATAATCTGTAAGCATATTGTTACTACCAATTGTGTTTTTTATACTTTTGTATATGATGTTACGTATATAAGCTATCACAAAATCCCAATGTGTATTTCCTTAAGAAATAAATATTTAGTTTTTTTTGTATTAGATTTATTTGAGTCTTACAAAATAGAAAACATTTCAAAACGTTCTAGTCAACGGTGCTATGGCAACCTAAGCAATTCTACTTTTGGTATTATGTTCCACAACTATATATATATATATATATATATATATATATATATATATATATATATATATAAAAATATGATATTCCTTTATTTGTCCCACAGTGGGGAAATTCCAAAAGATCAGAGCATCAATGAAAAATAAATATAAAACACAAAACAAAATACTGAAAACTAAATACTAATACTAAATATACCGGGGAAAAACAAAGTAAAGTGCTGCGTAAAGTAAAGTAAAGTGCAGTTTGCCAGGATCTCCAGCGATCTACTGCTGTGTGTTGTCTTTACCTAATCTTTTTTTAATAACTTTTTATTTAGCATTTTCCACAAACATCTTATTCTTTATCTTATCTAATCTAATCTAACAACATTGCATGTTGTGTGTGGCTTTGATTTGAAGGACGTTTGAGAGGGCACATCTTTTGCTCAAAGGTCAATAATGAAGACAATGTCAATGATTGACTGGGTCAAGCATATTATAAAGTGCTACTCTGTAAATGTGTATCCTAAACATGACTGAAGAATGGGGTGTTAAAGGGATTGTGTGTGCATGGGCCAAGGGGGGTTGTGTGCTTTGAGGGGGGGCAGCGTGAGGCCCCATCTGCAGCCCCCCCCCCCCCCCCCCGCCCACCGGTCCTTCCTAAATCAACTGATTTCTGTTTGTCGTCTGCAGGGCTGAACATCGGCAGCTTCTATTCCATCTCCACGCTGTTGAATCGGATGATCATTGAACACTACCCTGTGAGTCCCAGTGTCCGCTCTTAAATATACCGCATTATACACGTTATTCCCAACAACACAAGCGTTTCCTTTAAGTTTCTCTCCTTGTTCTCTGTGTCCTTCCTTCCTTTTCATCCTCGACCATATACTTAGTGTCAATTACCCCAGCATGTTGACATTTGTAGGTTTTCTTTGACACTGATTAACAGAGAGCAGCCAAGCAGTGGATGACCCTGACACGGTGAGGTGTCTGGGAACTTATGTGCAAATGTCACAATTTTGGTTTGTGAAATCTTTAAAATAACTTTTTCCTCACAGGGTGAAGAGGTGAATGCTGGGAGAATCGGTCTGACGATTGTTGTCGCTGGCATGGCAGGGTCACTCGTATGCGGCATTTGGCTGGACAGGACCAAAACATACAAGTAAGATATTTGTACTTTTACTTTTGATCTGCACACTTCCAAGGATAAAACGGCCAAACTGATATGAAGTCACGCTTCTTTTGAGAGGAAGCCCAAACTCCCTCTGCAGCTTTCCTTCTATCCACCGACGGAACATGCAGCTGTTGTCTTTGTCAGCCTCACGGACGTTACAACGACTTGCAGAGTTCAACATGTTTAAGGTCTCAAAAGGAAATCAGTGACGACAGCGGTCCTTCAACGGTCATCTTTGTGAGGCGGTGCCGAAAGGAGAAACTCTTCTATCTGAGTCGAGCTGGTCTCAAACTGGCTCCGCCCCTTTAAGAGAGTTGTTAAGCGGGATTTTCAATCTATTGTCCTTACACAGAGTTCAGGTACACATGCAAGGACATGTATTCTCTACATTTAACCCATCCTTAGTTTTGAAGGAGCAGTGGGCTGCAGCGATGCGCCCAGGAAGCAACTGGGGGTTCGGTGCCTTGCTCAAGGACACTTCGACTTGCAGCTAACGGGGAGAGCGGGGATCGAGCCAGCAAACGTTGGGGTTGCAGGACGACCCCCTGACCCCACTGAGCTGCAGCCGCCCCCTGTATAGGGATAGATAAGTAGATCTTGACCGGTGCGCAGAGCTAAATGCTAACATGAGCTCAAACAAAAGAACTGGTGCGCTCACCTCTATTGTCTTTAGAAACATCACAACATTGGCAAATGAAGTCGTCAGCGCTCATAAATAAGTGTGTAACATTTGTCATGATGCGTTTCAGTTTGATACTTTTACAAAAACACGGAGGAAAGCTGAAGGCTGAAAGAAACGTCTCGCACACAGCTCTACATATTTTATTTTGTATCAAATGAACGACAGTGGTAATCAATGGAAACAATATTTGAAACCAGTGACGTGTGGAACTCATGGGCTCCTCCACCAACAGGGGGATGAACGAGTGAATTCGTGCCCACTCTGAAGGGAAGTGGAATCCAGCGCCGCTGAGTTGTATATGTGACGTCCCTCTCTGCTCATCTGAGCCGACAGGCTTTACTCCGCTGCTCTGCTCTGGTCACGTGACTCACGTCTCAAACCCCCACATCAAACGTGGAGAATACGACTCGTTCGCTCCTAAAAGGGAAGATATGCATCGTGGTATCTGATTACTGTTGTAGTTTCTCTCTCGATACGCCATTGTCAACACGTTCATTTGTTGGCAGCACGGCCCTGTGTGTTAGGTATGTGCTACGCCGCCTTCAGGGACATGGCTTGCACACTATTATCGTATGAAAAGTCCCTCGGATTCCTTACATGCCATCAGGATGCTTAGTTGTCAAAGCAGTCGGGCCCAGATTGAAGTTGTTGACCCTCGCGCGCCGATTGTCCCGCGTGAGAGCGTCAACGGGCTGTGTTATGGAAACACAGATGTTTTTCAGCATTATCGTACGCGTGGTTGTACGAGAGTCGGCGGCCCGGCGGGACTCAGGAGTACTGGTTATGCTGGGGAAGGATTTTTAAATGGGAATTTGTTGTCAAGTAGAACATTGACAGTAAAAAATAACATCTAAGTTATGTTTTGCATTTGCTTAAAAATATATATTTTGTTCAGAACTATCACATGATAGATTGAGGATTGTATCATAGAAACATTAATAATACACTACCGTTCAAAAGTTTGGGGTCACCCAGACAATCATGCGTTTTCTTTTATTCATCAAATGAATTGCAAAAATTAATAGAAAATATAGTCAAGACATTCACAAGGCTAGAAATAATTATTGTAATTTGAAATATTAATGTTGTTTTTCAAACGTGTTGCTCAAAGAAAGGCCAGTTTTCTTAACTGTTTTCAGCCGCGCTCACAAAAAAAGGGTTTTCGAGGGTTTTCTACCCATCCGCTAGTCTTCTAAGGCGATAACACAGTGTACCACTAGAACATGGAGATGGGCCTCTAGACACCTCTGTAGAGACTTCATTAAACATCAGAGAATAGTCATCTATACATTAACTATGTATAGAGGGTATTTCTGATTAATTTAATGTAATTTTCATTGGAAAAAACAGTGCTTTTTTCTAAGTGACGCCAAACTTTTGAACGGTAGTGTATGTGTATAGACAATTAACCTTTTTGTTGAATTATGCAAACAGGAGCCGTGTCACCAGATCTATGCATTTGAAGTAAAATCTGATGACATTACATTTCTAGGATGATTTTTATTAGTTCCTACAGCGTTGGCGTGTGAACCCACCAGCTGAGTGTCGTGTGTGTGTGTGTGGATGACGGTCGATCGCATCATAACCTGCGTTCCTCTCTCGTCTCCTCAGACAAACCTGCCTGGCCGTTTACTTCTTCTCTCTGGTTGGGATGCTCGTCTTCACCTTCACCCTCAACCTGGGCCACCTGTGGGTGGTGTTCATCACTGCTGGAGTTTTAGGGTGAGTTGTTGACCCTCGCAGGCCTGTTGTCCCGCGTAATGAAGTGGAGCTTCTAATGATGACCAGGACACGTCTTGTCTGAATGGAATCACTTTACTACTGAACTGCAGTATTACAACTGTTAAAGTGACTTAGAACGCGCTCTTGCACCCGACATGTACATTTTCCACACGTAACATTAAACATTGTTAGCATCAACAAGCACATACCATGATACTTTCTGCCTTCAAAGTAAAAGCACTTCCTGTTTCCATGCTTTTCATAATAAAACTAAATCGTGAAATCAAACAAGTTACAACATCCCGCCTGTGAGACTCAAGGGACTGTGTTGGATGAACACGTGTTTTGTGTTATGTAGTGAGTGGTCGACTGGTCGTACCGGAGTAACGGCCTCTTATGACGAAGGGTCTGCAGAGACTCAGGACTACTGGTTACGCTGGGGAGGGATTTTAAAATGCGGATTAGCACATTAACACCAACAATGGAACATTCACACAGTTTGTACAGTATGAGGTTCGTACAGTATATTCAATCTTGAGTTTGAATCTGAGATTCGTGATGCCAACTCATAAGTGAGCAACATCTCTCTGGTCTTCATTAAGACTCAGAAAAAACACCATGTCCGAAAACCATATGATACAATAATGAATTGGCAAACATGATTACACATAAAAGGTTTTCTATTTGAACAATGTCTCATCCTAAAACATGTCCAGGGGTCCCCAAACTTTTTCCTGTGAGGACCACATAACTTTTCCCTTCTCTGAAGGGGGCGGGGTCAGTTTGAAACAGATCACAGGGGTGCCTAAATATAAACATTTATTGTTTTCCAGAAAGCCACATAACCAAATATTAATAACCTTTACCGGGATCTTCACAGAACAAAAAGTCAGGAAATAAATGACAATATTTATGAAATAAATAACAACCAAATAGCCCTCTCTGGGTTTTTCACAGAAAAAAAAGTCAGGAAATAAATAACGATATTTATGAAATAAATAATAACCAAATAGCCCTCTCTGTGTTCTTCACAGAAAAAAAGAATAGGATTTGCGTCATAATGCGTCTCTGCTATTGTTCAGGGGGCGGGGCTAAATGTAGAAGAGGGCCGTTTCCAGCCCGCAGGCCTTAGTTTGGGGACCACTGGTCATGTCCATAATGTCTTTAAATGTGATATTCAGTGAGTCTGGGAACTCAGACTCAGAGTTAATGTCTTTAAACCATTCTGTTCTTCCTGTTTCTTTACTTCTCTGTCATCTGGCATGAGCGCTGCTTTGTCAAAGCCATATTAATGCTCTTCCGACCCTGCAGTCCTCGTGCTTTGTCCCTCCAAGTATTTCTATTTGTGGTAAGCTGATTAAGCTCATAACTGGTTTCCATAGCAATTTCCTTGTCGGTTTTTCTTTACTGAAGCCAGGACATGAAAGTATTTACAGTAATACTTGCCCACTTGAAGATTTGTGCTTTTTTTCTCCTTCTTTTTGGTAGGAATTAAAACTTCTGTGGATGACGCACTTTTGTATTTTGCCTTTAATGTGAACTCCCCTGTCCGCAGCTTCTTCATGACCGGATATCTGCCGCTGGGCTTTGAGTTTGCAGTGGAGCTCACCTTCCCAGAGTCAGAGGGAACCTCATCCGGACTGCTCAACTGTTCAGCTCAGGTCAGTCACGTGCACGCGCTTAACGTATAACACAAAATACAACATGTGTTTATTTTTTTTAAATAAATCAAAAATCTCCTTTCAGATCTTTGGAATCATTTTCACCATCTCTCAAGGGAAGATTATTGACCGATGGGGCACGTTGGCAGCGAACATCTTCCTGTGCATCTTCCTGCTCATAGGAACAGCACTGACAGGTAAAACACCCACCTGTCCTCTGTTTCTTCATTTCTCTTGAGGTGACACAAGATAGTGATCTTTGAACTCATACCAACAACGTTGTGATTGTGATATTCAAGGGAACGTTTAGCTCTCTGTCTTTCATAGGATTAGATCGCCCCCTAGTGGCGGAACAAAGAATCCCTATTTATTAAAGCCATACATGAATAGTTGGTCACATTGAAGAGGCTGTTTTTCTATTTCAATCCAAAATATAATCACTGACAGAAGTGATTCACCTCTGAGACTGCAAGATTTTGTAATTTTGCATGATATTGCAATTCAAAATATCAGAAATTAGAGGGTAAATACTATTTACGTAATTATTAGCAAGTTTATTGAAAAAAAATATTTTTTGTATGGATCTGGAGCAAACTAATATGTTATCTTAAGTCTATAGAATATGATGTGTAGGCCAGGATTCATCTGCAGCACAACAATATTTATTTCAAATATTATTTGAACATTTGTTCACTGCAGGCCATTTTGCAATGTTGATGAACTTGTGATTAATTGTGCAGACTATTCAAAGTTTAATTGATTTCTAAATGAACACAATTACATTTTGTTATTTTTCTTTCCCTAGCTGAAGTTTGAATTAATAATATGAATTGCACACAGACCATGACTTCCATAAGCAACGTGTTTCCTTCTCCTGCATCACAGCTTTTATCAAGTCGGACCTCCGACGACAGAAGGCCAACCTTCAAAAGACCCAGGAGCAGACAGTGAGTGTAAGTATATCCGTGTGTGTCACATGAGGTCAGATTTGGGATCTTCTCACATCCCAGAATGCAGTCTGACTGGTTCTCTGCGGCTCTCCTCCTGCAGTGCACTCCCTCATGCATGCCCACGAGTGAATGCCTTCAGGGCTGCTCTGCTTCAAACTGTCTCCGTTATCTCTCATAAAACATCCTCTACTCTCAAACTCTGTTTACAGAAAGCCCCGTTCTGCTTTGTCCAACTTCCGCATGTTTGTCACCGGTTGCCATAACAACCTAACTAAGAGTGCAGAAGACAACCGTCACACGTTTTATAAACCACTGCAACAAGTTGATGAAAACACACCACCACCCGCTATGATTGGATAAAAAGAAGGTTCCATTTATTAAATGGATCTGAAACAAAGGCATCTGTTTGGTCAATAGTTCCCATATCACAGATTCAAATGTAGTTCAACATAAAACTGTCAGGATCTGGAGTTTGTGTCTCGTTTTATGTCTTGTTTTGAAGTCTGTGTGTCGTCTGTCTCCCTGTGATTGTCTGCCGTCATCCTGATCGTTTCCTCCTGTGTGATTGCTAAGCCCCGCCCTCATTGTGTCCACCTGTGTCTCGTTCCCCGTTGTCCAATCCTCTCACCTGGCCTGTGTATGTAAACCCTGTTCGTCTCATTCCCAGTGTGGCTTGGTACTGTTTGGTCCAAGTTTTTGTCGTCCTGTTTGTATTTTGAGGATTAAACGTTGTTTTTTGTAGTTATGTTGGCGTTTGGGTCCTCTCTCGCTGCGACATCTGAGACTACACATGACAAAAACCAAACCCAGTGGATCAGAATCACCTTTTTACAAACTCTTATTCACATTGCGTGTCTTGCGCTGCTCTCCTGCTGCCTGGTTTAAGACACACTTGGGAACTCTTTTGCTGTTTCTCCTCACCCTCTCGCTGTTCATAATATTCCAATTATAACAACATGAAAAATAGAAAGCTCCAGTAATCCAGCATGCTAATAAAACCACTAGTTTTTATATATTAAATTGTTACTCACTGCTGGTCTGCTCACTCCTAACAATTCAATATATAAAACGAACCATGCATGCACAACAATTGAAACAAGCCATAAAAGGTGTAACTGATGTCATACATCAAAATAAATAATGCCAGAAGAAATGCTAATATATTTCTACTGAGCGAGATGAGCAGTACGACCCGTCCTGAGACGTTTTCTCTTCACTAAAGACGGGGTTAGCGTGGTGGCTGGGCTAGAGAGAAGTATTGGTTTGGTGGGTGGTGGTGGGGGTGGTGGTGTGGGATGGAGGACACAAAGAAGGATGAGGTGGCCCCTGTGAGGTGTGACACCCAAGCTATTGTTCCAGCCTACAGGCTCCGTGTCATCGGTGGTGCAGGACTACGGGGCCACGGCGGGCAAGGCCCTCTGGCAACGGAAGTTATGACATAAATCTGAAATCTCACTAAAACCAAAACAGACACCGTCCAAGGTAGGGGCCCACCCTCTCTGAAGCTTCAGCGCCCGTAACACACACACACACACACACACACACACACACACACACACACACACACACACACACACACACACACACACACACACACACACACACACACACAGGGGATGAGAGCAACCTGTGACAGGAAACAAACCTTATTTTCAATATTAAATTCAACAACAAAAAAACTTTAGCAAACCACATTATGTTTCTAATTACCAACAGGATTTTATGAATTATTCACAAAAGAATGACTGAGATTTAGTAGATATTAGTAATAATAATACTGCAGTACATTCTAACTAATCCACAATCTAATTAAACAGGTTAATATTCTGTCATAGTCGGATACATCTCCTTATTCAAGGATTACAGCCTCCGATAAAACTCATCTTAAAGATAGATAAATATTTAAGAAAAACTGAATTCCAGTCGTGGTGTTTTTTGTTGTGACTGTGTAAACATTATTATATTGCTTTAATCATATCAACTTTTTAGGAGGAACTTTAAAGTGATCATTGGATATTTGTGATAAACTGAGAGTTCATGGATCATATTGATATAATATACGAGATGAATGACTGTATAGATGAGATGTGTAATCTTCAAGACTAATAACTTCTCATTTCGGTGTGAATGTATATGTTCTTGTCTTTTTTAAAGCCTGCAATGATGATCGTGTGTCTTTCCGATAAAGTATTCCTCCTCATGCTTTTCTGTCCTCGTCCTTCACAGAAAGCGCCAGCTGATCTCGAAGGAGCCGTCCCTCCCCCTGAGGTCCTGAAGGAGGGGAAGCTCTGAGCAGGACGCACTCCAACACACCAAGAGAAACACCGCCACGCACGCGCTTTGACGTGCACACATGGCCGCGGAGAGACGCCGTCTGCTCTGAAGTGTGAGCACAATGAGAGTGGATCATAGCCCGCTGTGCATCTGATATACAGTATGGTTGATTCACACTAATACCCCAAGTGCACCTTAGCTCACCCTCAACAAAGCACAAGTTAATCATGCACATGGAACCTCGATGGTTTTCACACTAACTCATTTTTGTGATTATGAATTTGATCCAATGCAAGCCTTCTACAAGTCCTGTTGGTGCAATGCAACGGCCACTTTAGTGACTCCTTCATTCCTAAACCCTTCAACTGAATTGTTTCCTCACCTTTGCATCTAATGAACAATATTTTAATTGTTTGTGTAAATATTGCGTGTAACTGTTGTTTTCACCTCAACGAGTCATATCATCTCTGCCTGCCCTTCAGGACCACGTGGAAGTTTTACTTTATACTGCTGATTATAACATTTAATAGATGCTGTGCATCAGTCCTCTTTGGAAGTTCAGTGTTATTTTACTGTAAGTGATCTCACGAACGCATTAGGTCATACCTATCTGGATACACACGAGAGAGTCTGGAACAAGTGTGTTCCTAATGCTGCGTAGGCTGTGAAAGTGTTCCTGAGAAGTGAAGTCCTCGCTGTGTAACCAGTACAGTCGGTCATCATTTACTTGATGTGTGGTGGCAAGTTTTCTCGTGGCTTCCCGATTTCATAATGAATGTTGTGTATGTGATTTTAAGAGGAGCTAATTATTCTATCACTGGTATTTTAGGACATTTGACCATGCTGTGAAAGCTCTACATCCTCAGATTCTTCTATTTTGACTGTATACCTAGTGTTTTCTATGACACAAAGAAAATGAAGTTAAAGAAATAAACTATAGAACATGACTCAGAGTACTGAATGGAGTGTGTTGTGTTCTGTAGCTAATTGGATAAAGTCAAGAAACAGGGTTTGGATGTATTATTATATAATTTGATCTTTAAAAAAAAACATAGATTTGTGCTCCTGTTTTCTGCAACTGGTTCTTCCACCAAAATCTAGAGATAAAAAGCCCCATTTAGCCAAAAAATAACCTCCCGCTTCAACCCAAATATGAGATCAGAGCAGCATAAAATATTATTCATCAAAAACAAGTCCAACAATAATTTGCATCCTTCTATTGTATAAAATGTCCATGATCAAAACATTTTTTTTTTTTTTTTTTAAATAGGACAATAATTCTGCATGAATTCAAAAGGCGCACAAACATTTTCAGTAAAATAATGTTTAATAGGAATAGTGGACTTTATACGCATAGTTGTGTACTGTCGAGTCCTTTCAGTTCTTTGGTAGATCAAGAATTAAAAAAATGTGTAGGACATGGAGAAATAAAACATCCTCAAAGAAATCCACACTGACTTCATCTTTGAGCTTGGAAACGTGTGGATGAGCATCATTCAGCACTGACAGTTCAGATATCACAAAATGAACTAAATGTATTGATCACCTCAGAATGTATTCGTCATTACCCGGCTCATATTGATGGTTCTAGTATAGCCTGACTCTGTAAGATGTCGTTCCCCTCAAGGCCAAAGGCAGCGCGCTCGGGCCTCTCCACGAGTGTCTGGTGATCATAATGGAGGTGACCACATTTCAGTTACGCTTCTTTTGTCTTGCTCCGACCTCCCGTTGTGATTCTGGGACGCACTGGAATCCAATCAGCATTCCTATGATGGAGAAACCTACAAGAAACACATGAGGATGATGTTCAAATACCTCAAAAAACAAAGATTTGATCATTTAAGAGATAATGTAGATAGTTTTCTAACTCACCTGCCACAATGAGAGGTGCCATGACCCCGATAGTGATGGGAGCAGTTTTGTAAATGAAGGCTTCAGACAGGAAGTGGCCCAACGCCAGCACGAATGTCCATAAGGTGACGTGGTAGAGCCTGCAGGAGCCGGTGTGACACACAGTAAGAACCCACAGCATGAAGACTGCCGACAGATACGAGAGGCGAGAAGACGTCTTACGTTTTGTTCTGGATATCGATGGCACAGGAACAGCGAATGATCGACGACAGCATCGTCCAAATGCCAAACGTCCGAGCCTGGAGACCATTCACTAAGGAAATGAGAAGGAAACAGGAAAGCAGGGATAAGGTCCTCTTCTGCCTAAACTCCTTTTATTGACACTAATTTATTGACATATTTTTTCATGGGTAAATCCACTGAGGCAATATTGCTATTAAAGATAACAAGATAATATCGTATCCAACTATTTGGTTGGAATTTTACTCCAAATAGAGATCTAGAGTTTACATGAGCAGCCAATTTCAAATTTCAGATACATTTTTTTATTCAATCACCATTTCCTAAACTAGTATATATGCATACCTGCAAACTCATGAGGGGTGAAAAAGGTGACTTTTGTTGTTGTTGTCTCCACACCACATCTACGTTGTTTGATGACCCCTCAAAGCTGTTATAACTACGGTCTTTTGATTGTCCTGACCGCAAATCTAAATAATAATAAACATTTTAAGAAAAAAGATCATCTGAATAATTCAGTGATCGGGCCCCAATAATAGTAATAAGAACTTTACATTATCATTATACATAATATGGTTAAAGTCATTCATGAACCAACTTCCTTTTTTCTTTACTTGTGTGCTCTGCTGAGCTTTGAGCCTGTTCCATAATTCTGTTTCATGATTCTGTTCCTTCGACATGTCCCATCAAAGATGTTTTATTGCGAAGATCACCATTTTGCATGTTCTCCGTGTCTCACTCCAATCTCATAAACGCCGGCCGGCCAATTTACACCCCCACCCCCCATACCCCAAAACCAAAACTCTTCGGATCTTCACTATTCACGTGGATGACCTATTTTTACTTCAAAACGGCGAATTTCGCCGAAAGGTGACACGTTTGCAGGTATGTATACACCTCTGTAGAGATTTCATTAAAAAACAGAGAATAGTTATTTACCACATTAACTATGTATAGAGTGTATTTCTGATTAATTTAATGTCATTTTCATTGGAAAAAGCGGTGTTTTCCCCCCCTTTTTTCTAAGGGACCCCAAACGTTTGAACGGTAGTGTATATATCTTTTACGAATCATATTATCAACTCTCGATTGAACACTTGACAGCCCCGACGTCATGCTCAGAGAGGTGAACCACGTGGTGATGTCACTTCCAGTGTCGTCGAGCTTTCGTCACGTTACGTCATCCTGGCTTTGCTCACCAAACTCCGGGGTGCCCGTGTAGAGCTTCTCGGACAGAAAACTGTGGTCCCTGAAGCTCTGCACGGTGTTTCCCATCGCGATGAGGGACACCATCAACAGCCAGCTGCGCAGCACGTTCAGAAAGCGACTCATTGTTTTTCTTTGCAAGACGCACCTGTCGAAAGAGAGGAATAAGACAGTGTGTTGTTGATCAGTGCAGGGTAATTAGCTGGCTATTACAGACAGACGACATATATTCTATGAGCTAACTTGCACATCACAGGGGAAAATACCTCTAGCAGCTAGCTAGAGATATTCAATAATAACTAACGTGACGGAGCAGGCTGACTTCGACGTAACCTGGTTATAATAAAACGAGCCTATTGTGATCAACAATACATAAATACCACGAGCTGTGGGTGTATATTTACCTGGTGACAGAACTACCACGTAGACATATTCCTGAGAGAGAGGATGGGACTGAACATAAAACAAATAGGTGGAATTCAAGCTAACTAACTATGGTGTTGTGTTTTCAATACTTGGACGGAGGGGATGACCAATAACAGAGTTTAAGAAATGGCTCCATCCAATCGTGCCATTCATATGATTGGCCCATACGAGCTTTTAGGTCCCGCCTACTTACTTAACAAACCAATAGAAACCAGACAACTCGGTCACGTGTAGACTGGAGGCTAGACTGCGTTCATACAAAGAGTAAATGTTAGACGGCATAGTACTCTGTGATGACTCGTGTATTCGTTTGATCTAAAACGCTTTAGGAAGTACAACGTGAGGAGCCGTGCAGGTGTCACGGAGGGAAAACACATATTCTAGTAACGATAACACGAATATAATGTTAAACAAGTCAAACGTTATTACACTGGTGAAAGTATTATAGTTTTTAATTCAGTTTACCACAGATACTAATCAAGTAATATGTGCATTAATAGTCAAAGATGGGTTTTCTTTTTCTCATATAACCACACACATTATGATGCGCACGTGAAACACTCCTACGTCCCACCACCTGCTGATGAATATCTACAGATGCGATGCAAAATGTGCTCAGGTGGACAAATACATATTTATCCGCTACTGCGACTGCGCATGCTCCTTGCTCTGTTGCTACTCAGTTGTTGTAGTTACCAGGAAGATTAACCGCGATGATCAACTGGCCCTGGCGAGACCAGCTAGCTAGCAAGCTAGCAGTAAGCGGGACCTTGGAGATAAAGGCAAGTTTACGTGGGTGCTGCTGCCCCCCGATACAATAAGGCTAACTGCTAAATGTGAAGCTGCGAATGAATTGACGTGACTTGTTTACGAGCCTCTGTTGCAAGGTTATTGATGACGGACGTGTTTGCAGTCGGAGGCGGGCAGCGTCAGGTGAGCGTCAGGTGCCATGGTGAGACCGAGACCCTCCATGCCAGGAAGATTTCCCCGGGCAGCTCGTCCTCTATCCCCGTGAAGATGCCCGCTGTGGTCCGCGAGAAGGAGGAGGATGAGTCCTCTTCCGAAGACGAGTACGTGTGAGCTAATGACTCTTGTCTTACTGTAGAATCACATACGACGAGTTAGTGCCCGTGTTGTATACTGCCATCAGCAACAGGAATCATTTGGAATAAAGATAAGATACCCACACCCTTCATCCCCAAAATAACTTTAAATAGGTCAAAAATCCAAAATGCAGTCACCTTCGTGTTGATAAGCCTTCAGATAGCAGGTATGTGCACACCTTTACACACTGATGACACATTTAACCAGAATAGAATAGTCATTTTTGTGCTTTACATGATACCTACCTGTGTTGTTTATGACGTAACACATTAACTTGTGTGGGAGTATTTTCTCTTCCAAAATGAGCTCCTCTTTGATGTGCCTGCATGTCTTTTATAACAGTTGTAAAGTAGGATATTGCTCCAGTCGCTGGCAGCCTCCTGATCCTCCTGTGGAACCTTCCAGATGTCCCTCCTAAGAAAGTCCCAAAAGCAATATTTATGTTTACCCAGCTGTACCAACGTCTTTGTCTTTGCAATTTGCAATTTGCTATAGTTTATTAATTGCGTGATGTAATTTGTGCAGGATTACAGGAGAGGCCCTGTTAAATAATGTATGCAAAGATACATTCAGATAACACAAAACCTCCAGGATGCTTTCATTTTGCAAAATTTATGAAAGTTTAACCGAATGAGAGAGAAGAACGTCTAACTCTAGATCGTAACGGCAACGACTATGTTAACTTGTCCCCGCCACCTAATTCCCTCTTAAGCTTTACTTAGCCGTAGCCGACTGGGAGCCACGGCGCTGAGGCACAGGTGGCCAGTGCTCTGGTTACTGGTGCATTGAGAAGCTCCCATAGCAGTAAAGACATGAGGTCCAACCTCAATTCAAACTTATACCAAACTAGCATAGGCTACACATTTATTATACTCAACTCTGACTCTGACTTGCATGTTTTTTTAATTGCAATTGTTTTTAGTTGACAATAAGCAACTTAAATCCTGCAAAGGATCACCAATTGTTGCATTAAAAGCAAATACAGGAGGCAAACAGCACACATACGTACAATAAGGTGTGTGTGCACTCATAGTACATGGTCAATGTGGCATATTTAACCAAATAATTGCAATTTAAATGGTCATGTTTTACTGAAATAGCACTGTGTTGACAGCAATCTTCACATTTTGTCTGAGTCTGAGTATGTGTTCAAAATAAAAAGCAGGCTAGGATACAATGAAATATAATTAAAACACCCTGTTTAATTAAGGGTGAGTCACAAAGCCACCACATTGGAAAACATAAATGCCACATTGACTGACACGGGCAGCACTTGTTTACATGCCTCTCCACCAAAACAACAGCGGTCGTGCCTGATTGAGTTCTACTCCATCGTCATGCTGCCTTATCTTATGTCTGGCCCCCGATAAGCAGGCGGAGTCTCGTACTATCAGATAGTCTGCAGTGTGTCAAGGGTGTTTGTTCGTACAGTAGACGGTTTGTTTCCCCCCAGAACCTCCTGTAAATGTGTGTGGGTCTGTCGGCCTCTGCCTGACTGAAATATATGGCAACTCCCCGTATAGATTAGTCCACAACATCTGGAAGCGAACGCCATCGTACATATGTTCATATCACATCGTTATTGGGAAGTTTCATTTGATTTTGTTCAGGATTATCTGATTTTTGACATCTCTGTGGGTCCCAGACCTCCCAAAAATCTGCCTCTAACTGTGTGTGTGTCGTCTGACTGTCTGTGCACTAGAGACCACGCCTGCATCGCCTGGAGCGGCCTCAGCAAGACCATCCCCATCCTCTTGTTTTTCCCTGAAGCTGCTGTTTCAAAAGATGGGAGTATCTGTTCGACTGGAGGTACGCTACACTTTGATGAAACTACAAAAATTAGTATGAGCGAAAAAAATGTGCAGCCTCCAATGAGTTGGACACTAAGATTATTCTGTTTGCCATAGAGCGATATCATTTGGCCTTCAAGATCGTGCGCACAGAGAGTCGCCTGGTGCGAGGACTACTCACCAATCACGGGTTCCACGAGGTAATGTTCTGGGCTGAATCATGCAAGTAAAAAAAAAAAGATGTGTGCATTAAAAGCTGTGTTTCTTAGCTGCACATACTCGATATGTACCTCTCTGCTGTGCAGGATACGAGATAGCAGGGCTGTTTTTATTTCCTTAGACGAATAACTCCGATGTCAAAGCCCTGGAATGCACCAACGGAATAAAACCCCAAATGACCTCAAGGGCATTAATCCCATTTCACGAGGGCACACAATCCCCATTATTTCTCTTTCCAAGCAGTAACAATTAATTCCCTTTTTATTTCATTTCAATGCTTCTTGACTCCCGCTAACCCGTCATCAAAGGCAGACGAGTGTCTGCCACAGCTGCGACAGAGCCAAGCTTTAATACGCTTTTATTGCAAACGTCTGGCTCTCCGCGAGACACCGAGCAGCCGTTTGGAGTCCGCCTCCTAATGAATTGTTGGAATAAAACAAAACCAAGCAGATGCAATAATGTCAGGTTGATGACAATCCGTGAGGTGGCTTTTTCTTTTGTGTGTTTCTCCGGATTATTGGTGGTGTGTCCCACTGCTTCTTCGATTTAAGTGAACTGAGCTGTCATATGTGATGGGCATCAGAATATAATACTGCTGTCGGTGACTGGAAACTCTACAGAGCATTTTCAGCCCGATGGCAACGGCTTGGTTTGATACTTTGTTAAACGACCCCTTCATGTGTCATTCTCTTCTTGTGCGCTGAATCTAAATGATTTTGCATTTTGCACACTGTCTATTTTATTTTATTTTATTTTACACTGCTGTATTTGTACATATGTTGTGTGTGTATATATGTATATATATATATATATATATATTTTATTTTATATTTCACTTTGTATACTTTATGCACAGTCACTGTTTCTTTCTTTCTTTCTTTCTTTCTTATATTTATATTTTATTCTGTGTTTAGTTTATTGGTGCTACTGTGTTGAAAAATTTCCCCTTGGGGATTAATAAAGTATATTTCTATTCTTCTCTTCTTCATTTGTTCCATCATGTCAACTGAGGTACACAACTTCCTTTTTTTCAGGTTCACCCAAACAGCAACGACTTTAACCTCATGTGGACGGGATCTCATCTCAAGCCTTACATACTACGCAGCCTTCAAGACTTCCAGAAGGTCAACCACTTCCCGAGGTAATAGCAGAGTTGTCCAATGAGTTGTAGTTCTCTGAAACATGACATGAACTAGAACGGGCACTCGGTAGAGCGCATATCTTCGCATATCACAAGATTGGGCATTGAAATATGAATATTTTGGCATTAGTTGCCAATTGGATAGAAATTGACCGTGCTATGGTAAAACAAAGATTTTGACCTTTTCATGACCTTGACCTTTGACCCGATAGATCCCAAAATCTAATCAAATGGTCCCCGGATAATAACCAACCATCCCACCCAATTTCATGTGATTCGGTTTAATACTTTTTGACTTATCAGAGTAACACGCATACAAATAAATAAATAAATACACAGTGATCAAAACATAACCTTCCACATTTTCAATTCGAAGGTACTCATACTGCAGAGGGCGATCCGTTCCATTACGTCTGCATGTATTTTGTGTTCTGTCGGTGTTGGAGACGTGGAGTGCCGGAGCTTTTTTTTTTTAACCAGCGGCTCTGCTCATTTCCAGGTCGTATGAATTGACGCGCAAAGACCGCCTGTATAAAAACATCCAGCGAATGCAGCAGACTCATGGCTTCAAACACTTCCACATCGTCCCTCAGACCTTCGTGCTTCCCTCCGAGTACCAGGAGTTCTGCAGTAAGACGCGTCCCGTCAGAACACGGTACATCGTAAGCGTTGCACACGCAGTGTTCTGTCTGAACGTCTCCTCGTCTCTCCTCCGATCTCAGATTGCTTTGCGAAGGACAAGGGCCCCTGGATCATAAAACCAGTGGCGTCTTCAAGAGGGAGAGGCATCTACCTGGTCAGCAATGTGAGTGACCGCTCGCTCATCTTCCCGAGAGTCATTCCTCCTCCTCCAATTCTCGGTTTTGAAAGACTTTCACCGACCTCAAAATGAAATTCTGACGGACACTGATTATCTTTCATCATCCGTTATTCGGATTATTATTTTCCTAAGATGATGTGACCAAAACTCAAATGCAAGATATTCAGTTTACTAAAATATTAAAACATAAAAAAGCACATCCTCACATTTGAGAAGGCTGGTGACATGATTAATGGTAAATAATAAGGGAACAACATCTTCCCTGCAGCTGGACGTCTTGTAAGTGGACCTTGTGATGTGTAAATATTATTTATTCCAGAGTTCTCTTATTGTCTTTACAAGTTAATTGACTGGCATGCGTTGTTATAAGGGAAACACCACATCAAAAATGTGTGTTTTTTTTTAACATGCCTTGTTTAAGGAGTGTGTAAAACCACACTGACCATCAGAGACTGGAACAACACACATTTGGAGGATACTGATTCTGCAACTACTTTGCATCCGTCAAATGTACGAGTGCAGAGTTGACTTAAAGGAATACCTGGACAGCTGGGTGCATTCACTTATTGGCTTTCTTGGTGAAAGTGAGATGAGAAGATTGATACCACTCATAATTCTGTCAGATAACAGCCAGCAGATGGTTAGCTCAGGTTAGCACGGACTGGAAACAACTCATCTTTAAGCTAAACTAACCAAATATTGCGTGTAGACATACACTACCGTTCAAAAGTTTGGGGTCACTTAAAAAAAAGGAAAAAGCACTGTTTGGTACATTGTGTTATTGCCTTAGAAGACTAGCAGAGGGTTAGAACCCCCTTAAACCCTTTAAAAACAATTTTTTATAACTTTTTATGCATTTTCCACAAACAGATTATTCCTTGACATTAAAACCCTTTTTATGTGAGCGCAGCTGAAAACAGTTATGCTGGTGAGAGAAGCTCTAAAACTGGCCTTCCTTTGAGCCACAAGTCTGAAGAACAACATTAATATTTACATTATTTCTAACCTTGTCAATGTCTTGACTATATTTTGTATTAATCTTTTATTCATTTAATAAATAAAAGTGTGAGTTTTCATGGAAAACACAACATTTTCTCAGTGACCCCAAACTTTTGAACAGTAGTGTATGCACACAGATTCATATTAATGACACACCTAGTGGGAGTTTACTGTCAGCATCCCGACTTAAAGCAATTCTGTGAGAACTGAAACAGCCAGTTGTCCAGATATCCGTGTGCAGATACAGCTGTTTTTGAAATAAGTATCAACCAGTGTTTCAGATATTAAAAAGCTTTGTGGAGTAAGTGACACTCTTCCAATGCCTGGGCTTTTGGAGGAGCTCAACAAGGTTCTCACTCTTGGAAAACACATGCACGATCCTCCTTCTTCTTCTTCTCGGCATTTTATGAAACAGTGGAAAGAATGTCAGAGTGATATTTGGAGAGAGGAAAGAATTACGTTCATTATTTTGGGTTCAGGTTTTCTGTGAACTGTAGCCAGCACGGAGGTTCCCACCCCCCCCCTTCCCCCCTCCGTCAACTCTCTTCTCAGCTCCGCCACCTGCAACACATTTCAACCTCATAAATGACCCATCTCCCACCACCAGGTTGTGTTTTTATGGGCCGTTGCAGAATGTCGACCTGCTGCGGCCAGTGTCCTCGCAGTCTCCGACTTTACTCGTCGATTCTTTAATGTTAACAGTGTCACATCATCTATTTGGAATACAGCTTTTAATGCTGTTGTTTGTGAATGAATGCACAGTTTGGAGGAGTGAGACACAAAAACAACTGCTTTAATGACCGCGGAAAAACACGTCAGTCATGCTCCGCTGTTGATAAATACCGATTTTACTTTCAAACTTCATCGCTGTCGTATATAATTGACATTCATGTATATAATAATAATAATAATAATAATAATAATAATAATAATAATAATAATACTAACTTTATTTATATAGCACCTTTAAAAACAATGTTTACAAAGTGCTCCACAGAGTCAAAGCAAAACAAGTGGAATAGCAAGAAACCAATATTACATTTAAAAGTATATATTAAAATAAAAAAAAATTATAATAAAAAAAAAAAAAAAATTCAATACATTATTAAATATTATATCAGTTGTTAAGTTACCTGCTCAATTCCTGTACCCTCCATACCAAATACAGCAAGGTGAATCTAATTTAACACGGTACTTTAAACGTGTTGAGACGATTATGATCGACTGCATCGTTGTGTTCATTTTATTGTCTTTATGTTTATCATCCGCAGCCGAATCAGATTTTAATGGACGAGAACACCTTGGTGTCTCGCTATATTAATAACCCACTCCTGATAGATGGTGAGTTCTTCTTCAGCCACGCCTTTCTCAGGATTGTTTTTGTTTTTGTTTTTAATAATCAGTGTGAACGACTCTACTTTTTGTTTCGTTCACAGAGTTCAAGTTCGATGTGCGGTTGTACGTGTTGGTGACGTCATACGATCCGGTCCTCATCTACATGTACGAGGAGGGCCTGGCTAGGTGAGATGCGTGTGGGCTTTCTGCGTTGTTTTGATTACTGGACAATACTGTGGTCGCCGATCTTCTAAATTAATTGTTGTCTGATAACAAATGCATTACAAACTTCTTAAAAATATTGCCTCCATAATGGTGTGTGTTTGTTTGCTAGTTTTTATTTCAAACACAATAAGTTATACAAAAATATATATAAATGTATATATAAATATTAAAAAGTTAAATAGATATAAAAAAAACATATACAACTGATGTGAGGAGTTTTAATAAAGCAAATCTAGTGTAAAAAAAAAAGAAGCTTTCACCATTTTAAAGTGTTGTTGCTGCCTGCGGTTCCACCAGTGGCCACCAGAGTGCAGCATTAACGTTTAGGAGCAGCTGTTGTGAAGCGGTGGAACAAAGCGCTCTATTGTTCCACCGCCACGATGTGCTCATCAAATGTTACTGATTGTGTCATTGTGCAGAGATAATACCTCTTGATCACTTTGTGTAATTGTGCTATATTTACTGGATGTACTCATTGAAAGCAAGAATTATTTCTTCATCCACAAAGAGGAGGTTGGCAGGCGCAGGTAGATCCGGAGAGGTTAGATGATTTATGGGAGGCTTTGGTATGATAGAGGTGCGTGCTGGAAACAGACTGCCACCGCCCTCTTGTTTGCTGGCCTGATTATCAACTTTAGACAATAAATCATGGCTAAATTCTGAATCCCGCTTTTATCTCTTGACATTCCTTTGGGCTGCGTTGGTATTCAGGTACACTGTGCGTGCCAAGGAATTCTCAGTATTGCACATGTGGCATCCACTCCTCTCCAACACAGCCAGGAGCTAATCTCCCTCCAAAGTGCTCCGATCATTCAGCGAAGTGTCAGCCGTGTGAATGTGGTCATTATGGCGGATAGTTTATGTTTGTGAAGTTGTTGGATGACAGAAGTTTTTTTTTTCTTCCCCCCCTCTTCTTTCTTTCCGCAGGTTTGCCACCGTCAAGTACGACCGGACTTCAAAGAACATCAAGAACACATTCATGCATCTCACCAACTACAGCGTGAACAAAAAGAGCAGCGATTATGTCAGGTAACCTTCATCATCGGTGAATGGGGGGGGGGTTGGGGGGCTCGTCCGCTTGTTCGCGTCGGCGTTTGAAGTGTGTCTCCTTCCTTTCAGTTGCGATGACCCTGAAGTTGAGGATTATGGGAACAAGTGGAGTATGAGTGCAGTGTTGAGGTATTTGAAGCAGGAGGGGAAGGACACCACATGTGAGTCGACGCTTCATTCTATTCCACCCCCCCCCCCTCCCTCTTCCCTTTCATCTTCTCCTCTTTGTTTATACGTCCATGCAAAGATGATGGATTGACCACGTCTGCACTCTGAACCCCCTGCTTGTTTCCCCCCCTCCCTTTTTTTAGGATTCAAACAACAAGTGTCATTTAACCATAACATGAGATTTCCATCAGAGTGCTGCAGGATATCTTTTGTCTATTCCAGTGCTGATGAGACAGGTAGAGGACCTCATCATCAAAGCAGTGCTGAGTGCCGAGCTGCAGATCGCCAACGCCTGCAAGATGTACGTCCCCCACAAGACAAACTGCTTCGGTAATCATTTCATATCCTTCTCATTTAGTTTGGGACCTTACAGAAATTAAAGCAATCTACAGGGTTCGTACGGTCATGGAAAACCTGGAAAAGTCATGGAATTTAAAAATGGTCATTTCCGGCCTGGAAAAGTCACGCAATAAACATAAACCATAAACCATAAAAGTTTTTGAAAAGTCATGGAAATGTGTTATGATCACGTCTTCATTTACGGCGAGTTAAAAAAAAAGAATCCTTTTTTTTTTTTAAACGCTCAAAATATAAGCCGCCATACGCTCTCAATACGCAAAATGTTCTAAATTGTTTGTGTTTATTTTTTTATAAGAGATTTCAGTTTGGTCATGGAAATTTGGTTTAAAGTCCTGGAAAAGTCCTGAAAAAGTTCTGGAAGTCCATTGGTCAAAATGTGTAAGAACCCTGAATCTAATTCAACACACTTTAACACGTTTGTACACCTGCACTGATGGGGGGGGGGGGGGGGGGGGTCACCTTCAACCAGAGGACAGACAGTTCGATCCCCGGCTCCGCTAGTCCAACCCCAAATCGCTCCTGTCGGCTATGATATGATATATGATACACTACCGTTCAAAAGTTTGGGGTCACCCAACAAGACAATTTTGTGTTTTTCATGAAAACTCACTTTTATTTATCCAATGAATTGCAAAATGAATCGAAAATATAGTAAATACATTGACAAGGTTAGAAATAATGATTTTTATTTTAAATAGGAATTGTGTTCTTCAGACTTCAAGCTCAAAAGGAAGGCCAGTTGAAAAGCTTCTCTAACCAGCATAACTGTTTTCAGCTGTGCTAACATAACAAAAGGGTTTTCTAACATTCTAACCCTCCGCTAGTCTTCTAAGGCGATAACACAATGTGCCATTAGAACACTGGAGATGG
The DNA here is from genome assembly GCA_036178185.1 of Liparis tanakae. Taxonomy (NCBI): domain Eukaryota; kingdom Metazoa; phylum Chordata; class Actinopteri; order Perciformes; family Liparidae; genus Liparis; species Liparis tanakae. Next base: position 20,751,425 of record CM070093.1, read on the forward strand.
GCCTCTATACAACCGTGTAGATATTTAATTCTTTTTAAACAGGTGTTTCAACCTAGAATAGTCATTTACCCCGTTAATAATGTATAGGGTGCATTTCTTAATAATTTAATGTTATCTTCATTAAAAAACATGCTTTTCTTTGAAAAATAAAGACATTTTTTAAGTGACCCCAAACTTTTGAACGGTAGTGTATATTCCTTTATTCATTCCACAGAGGGGACATTTCAAAAATCACAGCAGAGGTGCACATCATTGCATCAATACAAATTACTATAAAAACACAAAACTAAAAACTAATACTAAATACATGAATGATTAGTTGGAGCTCTGACGGTGGAATGACATGTGGCGGCGAAGCGCTTCGAGTGGTCGGGAACACTAGAAAAGACCCTTTAAGTCCGCCTACTCTTCATCTGGAAGCACCAGCGGCGAGTTTAAAGATGAAGAGCAGAAATACATCCAGGAAAACGAAACGAACCTCTGGAGATTTGCAGCTTCAGAAGAATTTCCTCGGAATTGATTTCCCTCCTTGCTTTTTTTCCCTTTTCGCTCGCGTTGCAGATACGCCAACACACACGGCCCCGCCCCTCACATTTCCTTTCAGTTTCACATTCATCCAGCAGTTCCTCCATCCACCACGTCTCCAGTGAGCCGAGCGGAGGCTGCAGCAGCCGTCCCTCAGCCCGGTGTTCTATCATTTCATGCTACTTGTCGAGAACTGCTACCTTGTGGTATTGCGCATGCGCCGAGTCGATTTTCCGAGTTTGTTTGACACGCCCATCATGTTTTGCAACCCTGTTGATGCAGGTCTGATAACGGTGAGTGATATCCTCAAAATCCCGATTATTTCCACTTTTGGCCTAGTTAAAAGTACATTCAGCATGTATATTGTACAGGTAGTAATAATATGTAGTAATGACATTAATGAGTGATAAACAGTTGCTATTTCTTTTGTGTCAACAAATTATTGTAAACATAAGTTTGTTCACATTATCATAATAAAGCACTGGTTTATTATTAGGGTATTTATTGTTGAAGATAAACACTTTAACAGTAGAAAGTGAAATATTGAACTTTGAAAGAAAAGCATATTTTGATAGTACAATAACATGCATTCATGTAAGAATGCTAAATTGAATTATATCAGGGGTAGCATATTGTGATAGTACAATAACATCCTATCAGATAGGGTAGCATGAATCGATAGACACACCTATCGGTTTATGCAGCGGTAGCAAATTCTGACAAGGCAGCAAAAAATGACAGAACACCGCCCCTCAGCCCGGAGCCTCTGACCGGCCGCCTGGCCGCGGAGGGCCTGTTGACGGAGGCAGGAATTTGCTTCCTCCTCTCTGTTGCCATTCAGCTCCGCCTGATTTAGACCGACTGTTTTCTTGGCGGCTCCCGCCCCGCAGTGGGCTCGTGTGAACTCCATTTTGGAGCCATTACCCATGTTGGTGTTGGCACTAATTGCGCGCGCTCTCTCCCGCTGTCTGGCGGTCGCTCTGAGAATCGGTGGGCTTTGAAAGCGAAGCGCGTTGGGCCAAGCCTCCCTCAACGCCGCTGTCTCTTTTTCCTCTTTCTCTCTCTCGCCGCTTCTGTTTGTTTACGATTCCCCCTCTCCTGCTCCTGCACTCTCTTTCACCTCTCCGGCGTTAGGAAAATAAAGGAATTGTGCATAGACATAATAGCCCCCCTGGTCGGTGGTTGTTTGGGCGCGCGGCGGCACGGACTCACGCCGCCGCGCAGTCGCCTGCATGAAGATGCTATCTGAGCGCGCCCGCCAGGTTGAAGGACCACATTAGCCCAGGGGGAGAATGATGACCATGCAGGTATTCACGGGGGGAGATGTGGCCTCAAGCTGGCTCTCATACAGATGTGATGTGCATGGATTAACAACCAGGTGTCACATCTATATAGTGGAATGGAGAAAAAAAACAAGCCTATCCTTCATTCTCATTCATTCACTCATTCAGTAAAGCTGGATTATTTGTTGTTGATACACATCGCCGTGTCCCAATGACGCAGTGTTCAGTTTAGTTTAGTTTATGAGGGATGCCCTTTAGTCTACACTGTAGTGGAGACTATTCTTCCTGGGGCCCAGGCAAAAAAACATTACAATACATTACATTTTTTACATTACATTACATCACATGTCATTTAGCAGACGCTTTTATCCAAAGCGACTTACAATAAGTGCATTTCAAGCTAGAGGACAAACTAAGAACAACAAGAATACAGAAAGTAACATTTCCTCAACATAGTCAAACTACAAAAGTACCATAATAAGAGATATTTAAGAGCCACTGAAGTGCAAATCTGTGTTTTAATCCAGATATAGTCGGAAAAGGTGCGTATACAATACAATACGATACAAATACATAAAATGCAGTACAGCATGATCAATTATCACAAAAACACTTAGACTTAGAAAACAACATTAACATTAAAAGTAAAATAATAATATCCAAATACCTTAAATACCTAAAATAATAACCTAATCTACCATAATTTCCTTTCTGATTATTGCTGCCTTAAGTTTCCTTTTGAAATCACATTTATTTATTGTTAGAGTCACATAGAGGCACATTCCAGTATGCAATGGCTCTGTGCATTACTGATTTCCTAAGTGCAAATTGGTTCTGGGTAGAGAACCAAATTGACCGCGCTATAGTAAAAAGAAGATTTTTACCTTTTTCATGACCTTGACCTTGACCTTTGATCCGATTGATCCCAAAATCTAATCAAATGGTCCCCGGATAATAACCAATCATCCCACCAAATTTCATGCGATTCGGTTTAATACTTTTTGACTTATGCGAGTAACACGCACGCATATAAATACGCGGCGATCAAAACATGACCTTCTGCATTTTCAAAGGAAGGTAACAACTTGATGACCTTTTAGGATCGAAGGCGTTCGCCCTCTTCCAACAATGTGGAAATGTAATCCGTGCGCCTATAGAGACACGCTATGTTATCGTGTGGCACAAAAGCAATTAGGATGTACACTTTTTCCTGAGATACGTAATACTCTGTGGTCTGCCGTGAACATGTCCAGCAACCTGCTTCAACTGTATCGGTTTACGATTGAGTTTAGGGCACTTTTGTTGTCTTCAGATGGCCCCGAGCGAGTTAATTACAGCATTCATAATCCCGTCTGCGGGATTAAGTTTCAAAAGACAGACACTGACGGTTCCAGAGGACCACCCTCCTCCTTTCTCTGCTCCTCGGTTTCTCCCAGTGTGGTCATGTTGCGTGTGTGAGTGTGCATGAATAGCATGACTATAGAGGCGTGCAGCGACCAGTATATAAAGCACAGGTTTTACACACACACACACACACACACACACACACACACACACACACACAGGTCTGTGTAAGCTTCAGGGAGTTTAGCCTCGTCTTCTAGTGAAAGCCTCCCAAAGCACCGAGGAGTCATGTTCAGTCTGCCGTCAGCTCCCTCTAGGAGATCCTTACGAAGTTCCCACTCTTCCTGCAACCCAAGTTACACCCGGCCTTCATTCTGGGCCTCGGCAGCTGCCTGTAATTGTAAACAGGTAAAGCATCAGAAACAGCAACCATTTTGCTGATAAAAGCGAGCCTTTGTTTAGAGCTTTTATTCGGTGTTCCGCTCGTCCGCACGAGAGCATAAAGGACGTTATCATCTTAATTTACCGCAAATTGTTCCCTGCCATTTTAATGTGTATTAATGACTTTAATGCGACGTTTATTGTTTTCGAATGGGAATTCTCCCCATTGCACAAATTGCACATCCGTATCTAAACGGGCACACTGTTAAAGAAACTTTTTATAGCTCCGTAATGTCTCACGTGGGAAGAAATAAAAACATTTTTTTCTCGTTTTACCGTGGTAAGAAGTGTGTGAGTGTGTGTGTGTGTGTGTGTCTGTGGGGAGAAAAAGCCACCCATGCAGCTACTTACCGCCGCCATGTGATTAATGGACGTGCTTTCTGCTGAGGGATGCTGATTACGAGATGTTTTGACTAAGATCTGATTAGCCGAGCCAAAGGCCTATTTTATTACACGCAAAACATTCCACTTACTGGCCCTGTGTTCCACTGAGCGTCCTCATTAAGTGCTGCGTGTGGTTGGATCCCCTGTCTGTGAACCACTCTTCCCCCTTCTACAATCGTCAGATGCTCCCGCGCTTCACCGCGATGACAGCGCCTCTGCTGTAGAGTCCAACACTCTTTTTAAAGAATCCTCATTGGACCGTCACGGAAATACTTCTACTTTCATCCGTTGCCTGGAACAACACCAGCTCTATGGAGGACTCGAAATGACTTAAGTATAAATAAATAAATAAATGAATAAATATAGGAATAAATAAATAAATGCTTAAATAAATGTATAAATAAATGTATACATGCTTAAATAAATGTATGAATAAATGTATAAATAAATACAGGAATGAATGAATATAAGTTATAAATCAACAGGACATCATTAAATAAATGTATTTCTACATTTCTGTATTTCTTCATTTATTTATTTCTCTATTTATGTGTCCACTCGTATTTATTCATTTATTTATGTGTGACATTTACGTGTCCGTATATTCAAATGAGCTGGGCGGTCCGAACCTCTGTCTAAGGCCTGATAAATAAATGAAGAAATACAGAAATGTAGAAATATATTTATTTAATGATGTCCTCTTGATTTATAACTTATATTCACTCATTCCTGTATTTATTCATTTATTCATACATTTATTCATTTATTTATACATTTATTTAAGCATTTATACATTTATTTAAGCATTTATTTATTTATTTATTCCTATATTTATTCATGCATTTATTTATTTATTTATACTTAAGTCATTTTGAGTCCTCCATACAGCTCATCTCGGAGTGACGCAAGAGTAAAACCGATTGTCCTCGCCAATGAGGAAAACACACGAGGGGAAACGCGTCACGCTGCCGTTGTCGTGGGCCGAGCGGCCGCGCGGTCAGGGTGTGGAGATTACTGTTTTTTTGGGCGTCTGTCTCTTGCGGTGAAGTTTCCAGCAGCCCCCCCCCTCCCATCCAATAACACATATATATATATATATAAAAAAAGCTCTGCATCATCCCTTTACACATCTTCTTCTCATCCTCCCTCTTTAATGGGTGTGATGTGGATGCTCGCCGCCTCTGCTCTCCTCTCTGCGGGTTTAACAGCCCGGCAGTGGTGGAGCGAGAGATAAACGTGTCTCGCGGCGTGGCGGCTCGTGGGGCAGAAGCGGCGTCTGCCCCTAATTGGAGGAAAATGAGCGGCGCATGGAGCCGGCCTGGCGGGGCTGGCGAGGCGGTGGTACACCTCCCCATTTTCCCCTGTTGTTGCGGAGCCGCTCGTGAGCTCAAACCCATTTATTCCAGCGCTCTGGAGTCTGGACCCACGCTTATTGTTTCATTTGTGCGTTTTTTTTATACAGAAACGGCGAGAGCGGGATAAGCCGACGAGCGGAAAATAAAATGTCAGCGCTCGGCTCGCTGTTCAGCAGCGGGGGTCCCGTCCGTCCTCAGAAGTTAAAGAAGTTAAAGATGGCAGCGGCGGCTTCGGTTGCTGCTCTTGGCTCGGCGATGTATGACAAACCGTGTTCAGTTCCATCGTGAAAGTACAGTTTGCAGTTACACTAATTTGGACCTGGTGAAGGCCCACATGTTGACCCCCTGAACCGTGTAACACAGCCCAAAGGACACAATGCAATGTGTGTTGTTGCCAACTTGTCTTTAATACAGATGTTGAAAGATGAATAGGAAAATGCACTTCCAATTAATGCTTTCAGGAGTGATTTAGTATTACATTTTAAATAAAGTCGGGGGACTATAAAGCCTTTCGATAGTATCCTTGTGAACGTAGTTTCACTTTTGTTCAATGACTTTTAAACGCAACGCCCCCGTTTTCGTGTGTCGACTCATCCTGTATCAAATCTGTTAAAAGGACAGATATATAACGCATGTCAAGTAAAACTACTTGATATCTGTGAGGCATTACTTTGACAGGGGAACATTTGTTTCACAGATAGCTAAGACGGTAAGTAATGCACATATAACTCATGGCGTTGGATTAGAATTGCCCAGCCCCCCATTATTTGTAAAGCCTTCGCTCGCTGACCTTAACGCTTAACGCCCTGACCTGAGACGCGAGAACAAACACTGCTGGTTATGGCCGCTTTGAAACCTCCAACCCCCTGGCCTGTTCTCAACACAGTCTCTTCTTTAGAAGTGACGTGACGAGGACTTTCCCTCTGGCCGGATGGCTGGGTTCTGCCCTGTCCCTGTAAAATGCTGCTGGGGCCGGCGGGTCGTTGGCTTACAGGGGGACACTCCCCAGATCAGTGTGAGGGCTTCATGGGCCAACTGGGAGCTATATATATATATATATATATATATATATATATATATATAATATATATACATATAATTTATATATTATATATATAATGTATATATAATATATTATATATATATATATACATATAATATATATATATATATAATATATATATTATATAATATATATATATAATATATATATATATATATTATATATATATATATATAAGGGACAATTGGGATAGAATGGATGGATGTTTACACCTCCTGACCACTCTGTAAAAGCCTGTTATTGTGTCACTAAGTGTTAAGCTATTATTGGAGTGAAATATATACAATATAAAGCCTAATTCCCCATGTTTCTCCCACTTGGAACATGCCGTCACATTTCCAGCTCTCTACTTCTGGAGTTCATTATTTATTGCCCCACTCGGGTCAGATGCTAACTTTACGATGGGGGGGGGGGGGTGTGGAGCTTTTTCTGGTACCTTCCAGTGTGCCATCCATCTTGGTAATACGTAGTGACAATATGTCGACTGCTGAACCGTACCAGTCATGAGAAAATTATTGACCGTACGTATTTAAATATTCACAGCCGCAGTGTGTTTTTGATCTACTGTGTTACGTAAGCAACTTCACGACAGATGAAATGTGTATGTACTTAGTTAATGTAATTGAGCCAATCCCTCAGTAGCAGGCTTTGGTGAATGTTTCTCTCTTGAGTGATTGGGGATATAACATGCGTGTAATCAGTAGCAGAAAGACAGAGGCCGTGTTGCCAAATGCCACATAACGGAGCTATGAACAGTGACTTCATCCTTTATTGTCAGCGATCAGATCTCAGAGGCTTCGGTGGTGAAAACCTTTTGATTCGTGTTGTGTTTCCCTCTAGAACTGTACGGCTTCGACGTGCTCGTCGACTCCAACCTCAAACCCTGGTTGTTAGAGGTGAACCTTTCCCCCTCGCTGGCCTGGTGAGTGACACGTAATCATTTCATTCTGTATTCTGTTGTTACAGCAGGATCTCTCTGAAACTGTTTATTTTACCCCACCAACGTGAATCACACTTTCTTTTTTGTTGAATGTGCAAAAGAAAGAAATCGATGTCAATAAAATGCCACGTTGAATAAAATGTCATTCACATTGTGAAAGCACACCCCAGGGCTTAAACTGAAGTGTTAATCAGTGTCGCAGTTAGTCAAGCTCTCTCAACAGATCTGTATCTTCTAATCACAGTTGACTCATTTTCTGAACCATTATGTGTTGTAATCTTCTTGTTTGCCTTTTTGTTTCCTTGAAAACAATCCACTTATTTACAGTGATGCACCCTTGGATCTGAAAATAAAGGCCAGCATGATTGCAGACATGTTTTCGCTCGTGGGTGAGTGCATGCATAGACATTGGGCTCATGTCAATACACCGATTACAGCTGGATTGTTAAATTCACTGCACCAGTAAAGTATATGCTGGTAAAATAAACAGCAAACAAGTAGAATCCTTAAGAATCTATAAACACTTTCACAAGATCTGTTAATAACCACCACATCATTCAAAGAGGAGGGACAACCTTAAGTAGAGGCAGCACATGAAAAGTCAAAGAACAAATATATAAATAATATATATATACATATATATATTTATAAATATATATATAAATAATATATAAGTAATGTATATATATATATATATAAAAATAATATATAAGTAATATATATATATAAATAATATATATACATAATATATATATATAATATATATATACCTACATATAATTATAATATATATATATATAATTATATATATATATATATATATATATAAACAATTATTAGAGTTATACAATTATAAAATATCAGATATTGTTCTCAGAGAGTATTCATTGCAAAATGATTTTATTGGAATAAAGATGTTGTGTTTGGAAAAGCTGATATTAAATGAATCTTGCTTTAATCATGCAGAATTTTCTTTGCTAACCTCACTCCAAGGACATCAAGGATATTTGGCTTTACTTGTAACCAGCAGGTTTCACGTGTTGAAAGAATAAACCGCCGGCGTCATTAATTCACATCAAATGACTTGCGGATCAAATTTTCAACAGAGGCCTTATTTATTTTGTAGTCATTAAGCTTTCTTGAGAAACTAGATCTGACATGTCCAACGAGGCAATGTTTCCCACGGCGATACAACAAATGTCTGGCCCGAGGCAGAGATAAACACTGTTTACACAGTTGTTTGTAGCAGGGGATGAGATGTGTCTCTGATGTATCCTGCCTACTTAATTATTGAATTAACATGAAGAAAAACACTTTATAATATATTGTAATGTGTAAATTCAAATCAGTATATAACACCGTGCTGCATACAGAGGTCTGAAGGCTTGTCTGAGCGAAACAGAGACAAATATCATGATTCGATTATTCAACTTGACCTAATATCCTTATTATTTATCTTTATTACCATTCACAGGATATACGGAGCCCAGTGATTAGCAGGCATCCATCTAAACTGGCACTGAACCATTAAGTCTGTCTCTGGTCTCCTAATGATATTAAAGGAACGGCTGTGTGTGTGTGTGTATGTGTGTATGTGTGTGTTAGTGTGTGTGTGTGTGTGTGTGTGTGAGAGAGTCTCGATGCTGTGGCTTGAAACCCTCCCCTCCTACTTATTAAATGAAAGAGTAGAATCATAAATTCACAGTTATCTTTGGACTGAGACGCTCCTGCGGGTGCAGGGAAAATAAGCAGTGGCATGTAAAACATAGCACATCTATTATTTACCACACAAACTAAGGGGCTGTTGGCTGATAACACTTGGGCCGCGTCCCAGACACGTAAATAATGACAACATGCCATTAGCGTTCATTTTCCGCCCGTGTGAAGCTGTCAGCTCCACGTCGCCCGTGTTTGTAATAATTGCCGTGTTTAGGAAGGAGAGCGGCTGACGCCCGTTTCTCACCTGACGGCTCGGATGATGAAGCACAAAGAGCCTCGAGTTACAAGCTGTCAAGGGCGACTGCACGACGCAACAGAAACATCCTTCTTTAACATTTCATTTTGACCCTGAGATAGCCTGGAGGGAGTTTGGGAATAAATAAACAGAAGATTTAAATGTTATTGACTGGGTGGGAACATCTTTGTGGCAAATGTGAATTGCAAACATGTTCCCCCACCGCTAACATGTGAATGTGTGGAGCTACGGCGTAAACACCCAGAGTAGAGGGCCACGATTAGAAAACAGGGTTCGTACGGTCATGGAAAACCTGGAAAAGTTATGGAATTTTAAAATGGTCATTTCCAGGCCTGGAAAAGTCATGGAAAAAACTTAAATCTTTAAAGTTTTGGAAAAGTCATGGAAATGCGTTATGATCACATGTTAATTCACGCCGATTTGAAATGATTAATGTGTTTTTTAAAGAAAGACGCTCAAAATATAAGCCGGCGATACGCACAATTTTCAAAATTTGTCATGTTTATACCGAGATTTCAGTTTGGTCATGGAAATTTGGTTTAAAGTCCTGGAAAAGTCAAGAAAAAGTCATTTATCGAAATGTGTAAGAACCCTGAGAAAAGACGTTGACTTTCTTTCAATAAAAAGTGGAAGGAATAGTTTGACATTCTGGGAAATGTGTGTGTGTTTTCTCTCCGGCGTGAGGCGAGCTGTCAGGACCGATACGACACTCACATCTGTCCATAGCGAAGCTCAAGCCAGCAGCCGGTTAGCGTAGCATAACATGAAGGCAGAAAACAAGGGGGAGCAGCTAGAAATACCCCGAGCAGCACCTCTTAAGCTTGCAAATATCTTTTTTATATGGATACAAATTCAAGTTTTACGAGGGGCACTCGCTGTAACTTCATACAGCCTTTGGTGGTTGCCTGGCAACCGCTCCGAGACAAGAAATAATCCGAGGAGTAACTTCCCATAAAACGTTGAATTGTTGTTCTTACGCTTTGATGTGTGTTCGTACGGATCAAACAAGAGAGCGCGTGTTAATTAGTGCACGTAATGGCGTCTGCGAGGCAGATTGTGTTACCTTTGGACAGAGCCAGGCTTTATGCTAAGCTAAGCTAACCAGCTGCAGCTTTAAACAGGGTTTGTACGGTCAAGGAAAACCTGGAGAAGTCATGGAATTTTAAAATGGTAATTTCCAGGCCTGGAAAAGTCATGGAAAATAATGTAATCATAAAAGTTTTGGAAAAGTCATGGAAATGTGTTATATTCACATGTTCATTTACGTCGAGTTTAACATAATGTATATGTTTTTGAAAGGAAGACTCAAATTATAAGCCGGCATACGCCAAATCCAAGCTTTTGCACATAAAGGATAATAGTTTGATTAAAAGAATAAACATGTATATAAGTGTTTCTAAGAATAAACATGTATAGTAATGTATATTCTTTTAATCAAACTATTGTATCTCATCTATTTGTTTCATTTAAAGTATATTGTATGCTTTGGAATTCTCATTGTTTGAATACTACATTTTCAAAAAGTTTTCATGTACACACCGAGATTTCAGTTTGTTAATGGACATTTGGTTTAAAGTCCTGGAAAAGTCCTGGAGTTCCACTGGTCAACATGTGTAAGAACCCTGTTTAAATTCAACAGGCAGATGTGAGAGTGATATCAACCCTGTCATCTAACTCTGGGGAAGAAAGTAAACAAGCGTATTTTCCAAAAATGTCAAACTCTCCGGTGAGGTCAGCGGTTCACATCAGGGGGCTCGGGTGTGCCAGTATATCAAAACACGTCTTACTTTTTCCTTCAGAGCAAATATGCCTTTGACTAAGAATGATATTGTTAAAGATGTAGTTGATTTACATGTAATGTATTGCCTTTGTGTCCCCCGCTGTACTTTGGGTCTTCTTGCACTAACATTGAAGATCTGATGCAATGCATGAAGGTCATGGGAATGAGGAGCATGCTTGAGATCTGATGTCATAGATTCAGCTCTTTATGGCTCCAATGTGTCCCTGCAGGCTTCGTGTGTCAGGACCCCCTATCGAGACAACCACGCTCTGACCGAGTCACCCTGGACCCCGGCCTCAAGCACCAAAGAACACAGGTACCGGACACACACACACACACACACACACACACACACGCACACACACACGCAGCAGAGAGCGGAGCCAAGCGTTGCACTCGTTCACCCTTCCTTGTGAAACATTCCCCTTCTCGTCTCCATCTCTCCGTTGCTTACAGTACATTCCTGCCACTGTCACTGAGCTCTTCTTCTACCCTCATGGAAAATTGTGTAATCCAAAACAACTGCTAATGTAATTACACTGTTTGAGTGACATCAGTTTGTAAGAGCCGCTCTCCGGCCCGCTGTTTTTTTTAATCATTTCTAATCAAGTGACTAATGCTCTCTCGAGGCCTCGTTGCCTAATGATGCCACAACAGTTAAAGCTCTTGGCCGCCTCCCCTCGACTACTGCACCCTGATTTGGCGCAGCGTCTGCTGGAGGGAGATTACCAAATCAGACAGATTTCTGCTCCACCTCATATTGTGTAAAGAGCCTGTTTGGACCGACGGTAACGACGTGTTAGGTATCGATGGAGCGTGCGCGCCGTCTTTGTGCGGCTTCTTTAAAGCCCCATTATGTAGTTTTCCCCTTGTAGCGCCCCCTTCAGGTATTTAACGTGTACTTCAGTGTGGTAAATACCCAGTTAGATAGATCAGGTGTCTGAACCTCTGGCTCTGAGCCATATGTGGCTCTTCTGGTGACGCATATGGCTCTTTTGAGTTTGAGTTAAATAATAATCTCCTCCGCCCCCTGTAACTTTCTCTCTCCTCCAGATGACAGCAGCAGTAATGTCAGGTCCCTTTCTTAAAGACGTCTTTGTTCTTTAAACTAAAGGTCTGTTATTGGTCGTCTCCACAGCAGCATGTCTCTCTGTCTCTACGTCGCGTAGCGGAGACAATAAAAAGTCCCCTGTGAGGTGGACTGGACTATGTGACGCTGGTCATCATGACAGAAAGCAGGTCCAAGGACCGGGCGCTACAAAATCTTACTTAGTCGGGTTTTTAGCCCACAGACCCCCGATGGCAGTGGCGGAAACAACATATTAAAAGTCATTGTAGCGGCACACATTTTTTCAATGTGTTATTTTAAGGTAGGAATTGTTACATAGTGTCGCTTTAACGCTCAGCAGCGATGATGACGCTCACCCACAACCTAACGTCTACACCAATTGCCTCTTAGAAACCTGTTTCTGCACCGACATCCACCGCACTCAGCAGAACGGTGAGTTTTCTTCAGACTCAGACGTATTAATCTTCTTCTGTCTCGTTCCTTTGCAATATCCTGATGCCCGTAACTTTGCTGGTAAGAAATTGCTTACTGCTTTCTCCTTATTTGATTACGCGGCTTGACCATTTTTCATCGTGACGGACGCAGACGGATCGATTCCTAATGCTATTTTTAATAGAATCCTCGTGACATTAGCAAAGTGGTCTCAGTAAAGTGCATTAAGGGCTTCAATGAACTACTTTAACCCCAAACTCAGAGACTTTGACGTACAGAGTTGGTAAAACAAGCCCATCAGTAAACCACAGAGGCTGCTGTAGAACTGGAGGGCCCTTCAGAGAACCGCTCCTCTCCCTTCCCTCTGATTAGGCTCAACAGATGACTCTCTTTTTGGAGGATTGGGCCTTGTCACTTTTTGGCTGCCTTAGCATCGCCCCAGCTGTGTCAGACAAATTGAATATAATCCCCCTGCTATTTAGATGACACACTCAGCATGTGCTCTGTGGGGTTGTGCCCCTCTGCCTGGCCCACGTTTCAATCTGGATGCCAAATTTGTGGATCACGGCCTGCTAGTGCATGAGCCAGGGAGGCCAGTACACAACCAACATGCTTCATTTATGTGACACAGGCAGTTTTTTAACACAAGTTTGCTAAATTTTACATTTACAAACTAGAACAGGCACTTGGTAGAGCGGATACCTTCGCATATCACAAGATTTAGCATTGAATTATAAACATTTAGGCACTAGTTGCATGACAATTGGATATAAATTGACTATGGTAGAAAGAAGATTTTGACCTTTTCATGACCTCGACCTTGACCTTTGACCCGATTGATCCCAAAATCTAATCAAATGGTCCCCGGATAATAACCAATCATCCCACCAAATGTCATGCGATTCGGTTTAATACTTTTTGACTTATGCAAAGGTAATGAGAATTGTGTTTTTAGATTAGTCGTTCTTCTGTATGATGTCTTTACCAAGAATGTTCAATTAAATGCAACTATTACAACCTTTAAGCATACTTGCATTGCTAAAAAGATGGGATCAATTATCATATCGTTCAATATTTATGTTGTGAAGAGATATACCAGCAGGCATTGGTTGATTCGGCCTCCCCTCTTCTCCCCTGTAGCGCCAGAGGTCAGCGCCCGCTACGAACTCGGACACAGAGGGGTCGAAAGACAAGCTCCGATGTAAACAGGGCCAAGGAGAAAGCACTTTGAGCCTGACCGCTGACGAGGTGAGGCCTTCGAAAAGGTGCTGTGTGACATGAAGTGAGGCATTTTATCAAAGCCCCATTATGTAGTTTTCCCTTGTAGCGCCCCCTTCAGGTATTTAACGTGTACTTCAGTGTGGTAAATACCCAGTTAGATAGATCAGTGTCTGAACCTCTGGCTCTGAGCCATATGTGGCTCTTCCGGTGACGCATATGGCTCTTTTGAGTTTGAGTTAAATAATAATCTCCTCCGCCCCCTGTAACTTTCTCTCTCCTCCAGATGACAGCAGCAGTAATGTCAGGTCCCTTTCTTAAAGACGTCTTTGTTCTTTTGTTAAACTAAAGGTCTGTTATTGGTCGTCTCCACAGCAGCATGTCTCTCTGTCTCTACGTCGCGTAGCGGAGACAATAAAAAGTCCCCTGTGAGGTGGACTGGACTATGTGACGCTGGTCATCATGACAGAAAGCAGGTCCAAGGACCGGGCGCTACAACATGTCACATAGTGGAGTTTTCTCCCCACAGACCCTGATGGCAGTGAAGGAGGAGACATCAACATATTAAAAGCACAAATTTGTTCAAGCTGTTATGTTAAGGTACAATTGTTACATACTTTAGTGTTGCAGCCCACTGCTCCTTAATAACGAAGGATGGGTCAAATGCAGAGAAGAATTTCCCCACTGTGGGATCAATAAAAGTGTATATTATTATTATTATTATGTTGCTTTAAATAAACACATTGTGGCAGCCTGAAAGTACAGTAACTCGTCATGACTGTTGGTACACATCTGTTGTTTCATTTCACGAACACAGATCAAAGTGCTGAGGAGGATAAAGGAAGAGTACGAGAGACGGGGAGGCTTCATTAGGATCTTCCCCACCGCAGAGACCTGGGAGCTGTATGGGTGAGCTGAGCCAAGGAGGAACACTTGTAATCCCCGCGGGGTGTTTGTCTATAAGGTTACTCATTATTAATACCGTCTTCAAATAAGTGGGGCACTTAGATTAAATGAATGCATTTAGGGCCTAAAGCCAGACCGCACCACTCCTCTTGGCTGAACCTCCAGACTAAGGTGCTTTTTTTCTTTAGCTCTGTTTATTATGTGGCTTGTATCAGTCAGCAACTTGATGTTGAAATGGCATTGGAGACACTATTAGAGAGGATATGTGTTTTTGTGCTTGTAATTCATATTCCCTTATGAGGATTTGTCGCGTGAATAGATCCATGGTTCTTCTAGCAGCACTATCTGGTATTTTAAAAGCATATTATTGAGTGTTCTGGGTGAATATTGGTGCATTTCCTGAGCAGCTACATCACAGAAACATATTTGCCGCAATAATCAGACCGAGGCTTGTGCCTTTATGATTATTGTAATGGGCTTATTATCTTCTTCCCTCAGTGGGTATCTGGAGTCTAAGACATCGTTGAACTACATGTTGGCAAACAGACTTTTCCATGAAAGGTAAGCATTTCCATCGTGGTTGGGCTTGGGGATTAAATCTCTCCGTTTCACGTGGAAACATTTGGATTCCAAAGTGTCGTTTGTTTGGTCTGGGTTGGATAGGTGAGAGGAACAGCTGAGCAGCTCTGTCAACCTTTCCAGCCCAATGTCTCTGTAGCTCTGCGGCGGTGATTTGGGGCAGGAGGGGATAGACAATCATAGATGAACAGTGTCTTTGTATTCAACCACGTGTTGTTATTGTAATGCAGCATGCACTTATGAGATTTTAATCAGTTTTCAAGTTTTTACCGCAGCTTTGACTATTGATTAACTTAACCCATCGAGGATTAAGGAGAAATCTGTTCGGCCCCCAGATTAAGGAGACGTTTGTTGCAGCAAGTTTCTGTTATTATTTCTTATTTATCTTTTCTCCTCTGGACCAGTAGTTTCTATCATCTGGACCAGTAGTTTCTATCATCTGGACCAGTAGTTTCTATCATCTGGACCAGTAGTTTCTATCATCTGGACCAGTAGTTTCTATCATCTGGAGCAGTAGTTTATATCACCTGGACCAGTAGTTTATATAATCTGGAGCAGTAGTTTCTATCACATGGACCAGTAGTTTATATAATCTGTAGCAGTAGTTTATATCACCTGGACCAGTAGTTTATATAATCTGGACCAGTAGTTTATATCATCTGGACCAGTAGTTTATATCATCTGGACCAGTAGTTTATATAATCTGGACCAGTAGTTTATATAATCTGGACCAGTAGTTTCTATAATCTGGACCAGTAGTTTCTATAATCTGGACCAGTAGTTTCTATAATCTGGACCAGTAGTTTATATAATCTGGACCAGTAGTTTATATAATCTGGACCAGTAGTTTCTATCATCTGGACCAGCTACTCAGTCACACTCATCTTTCTCAGAAGTGACTTCAGTTAAAATGTAAACGTACAACCGTTGCTCTGATTCGTAACGATTGACGAGACACAAACATCCTTATCGTTGTTGTTTTTGTGACAACGCGTCTCGCTCGTTCTCTCAGGAATGTGAACGGGAGTGTGCAGCCGCAGGAGGACGCCAGCCACGGACGCCACCATGTCCAGTACGAGAGGAAGCTGCCGTCTCTGGAGGCGCGGAAGAGGAGACCGCGCCGCCGGGCTCAAGGGAAGAAAACATCCGGTAGGCTCCATGTGTTCTCGATGTGTTCTCGATGTGTTCTCGATGTGTTCTCGATGTGTTCTCGATGTGTTCTCGATGTGTTCTCGATGTGTTCTCGATGTGTTCTGCCGTCACTTGAGGAAAAGCTTTATTTCTACGAAGCAGAGTGTAGAACACTCCAAGTTAATGCCTTTTATTTTCCAATAAATACGTCTCCTGTGTGTAAATCTGGCCAAATATGACTCCGTATGAGTTCATTTCATTGCAGCAACAATGGAACCCCTATTTTGAGGTTCTGTGTGTATTTTGTTCAAAAATGTCGGTGATGCAATTTGGCACGTGTCTTTCCTTTGCAATGCTGCACAACTCAGGGAGGGAACCCAAGGCCTCCCCGATGGAGAGCAGCAGTCAGGAGGGAGAGGACTGCGCTCAGGAGGAAAGGGAGGAGGCCCAACAAGCGCTGGAGTCGGCCTCACACACGGCTTTGGTAACAGAGCCAAGAAAACAAGTGGCCACGCCGCTGGAGCGCCGCCACGCCGAGGCTCCGTCCGGCCCGGAGGCCCGGCCCAGAGTCCACCTGCTCAACATCCTGCAGCAGGGCTGGGACCTCAGGTCAGTCTGCATGCTGGGCCGCCGCCCCCTCCTTTCTCCTGCACCGTGTAGAACTAATACTGCATACATGCACTCTCGCCTGTCATGGTTTTCAGTTGAAACTAAACTTCACTTCTGTCTTTTCGCGTTTTTCAGGAAAGTAGTATTTAATCAGACACCGGTATATTTTTTAAATCAGTTACAATACACATTTAACAGACACAACCATAACACCAGGAACGCTAGTTTAGGCCAATTGATACCACCAACCCCAAGAACTAACCTCCTCAAAGGTACTGTTATCTATCGTGTGATTACCGCTTGGAACTCACTGCCTCCTCGTTTAACTCACATAAGTAATAATTTTTCATTCAAAAAATAAATAAGGCGCATCTAAGAACATTCACCACTTGACGGATTCTATTGCTTTTTAGTCATCTAATTTTTCTTTTTCTTTTTCTTTGTATGAATTAAGTCGAATTGCATAACATATATCTGATCCTTCGACTGTACTGTGCATCTGACTGCACTATGTTTCACTTTGTTGTACTATTTTAACTGTTTGTTTCACGATATGTTTTGTATGTTTTTGTATGTATTGTATTTTGTCCTTTCTGTGGACCCCAGGAAGATTAGCGGTCGCTAAGGCGTCAGCTAACGGGGATCCAATAAATAAACTAAACTAAACTAAACCGTGTTTTCCCCGTGTAATAAGGGGAAAATACGAAATGCACGAAGGCACCTCCCCCGTTTTCGTCATAATCGTCACCACAGGTCGATCCATTGTCTGTGATTTGCGTACTTATCACTGGACTCCACACACGCCGTCTCATTGTTTATTTTACGTGTCGGAGAGTCTAATAATCTACACACAGTTTACACATTTGTATAGAAAATACATCATTCTACTATTTCATTTGTGTGTTATTATGCATTCTGAGCTACTCTAACTAAAAGGTGCTTTTAAAAAATCCTAACCTGTCCTGCGAGAGCTCCAGTTTGACTGTGTACTGAGTGAGCGGTGAAGGGAGTTGTGGTAAGATGATATCAACATACACAATGCTTTCCAAATTGGCCGAGTACAAAAAAACATCTTCCCTTTTAATATATTCTTTTATCTCGATAATGACACCATGCACACACACCAAGTGCAACAAAGACTGCGGTCTGACGGTGATTTCAAAAGTGTGCCTGAAATTATAATTTGAGGGAGGATTACAATAACAAGTCTGAGTTTGTAGAAATTCCTCCGGGCTTGCCAGGACTGTGCATGGAGCAACGCAATTATAGGACAGCATATCATTGTTTGCGTTTGACAGCCTTTTTTCCAAAACATGATTTTTTTCCGACGGTACTCCTTCCAGGTTCACGCGGGTCACGGAGGCGGTTTATCATTTTGATACCGTGCGAGACAAGATTACATTGTGTTTCAACAAAGTCTGGCTGAAAGTGATACATACCTGTTGTTGCTCTGCCTCTCTCTCTCCTGGAGAAGATGTCAGCTCGTGAATATATTAGCACTGCTTGTTCTTTCTGTTGTAACAAAGAGGTCCTAGCAGAGGATCCAGTCGATGTTTACGAGCGAGCTGCTGCCCGCTCTCTCCTCTTCCGTTGCCGTACCTCTGCAGTTCTTGATGATTTTCCTCTTGCTGCTCTCCAGTAAGGTGCAGGCCCGGGTGGCGTTTTCCTCATACCTGCAGCGAGTCCAGCAAAGGCTGCTGGTCGAAAGCCGGGCGAACGCCATCCCAGCCTGGCCGGACAAGGACAACGACCAAATGGTATAATGATCATAAATAGCTCTTAAATATCTCTTATTATGGTACTTTTGTAGTTCGACTATGTTGAGGAAATGTTACTTTCTGTATTCTTGTTGTTCTTAGTTTGTACTCTAGGTTGAAATGCACTTTGGATAAAAGCGTCTGCTAAATGACATGTAATGTAATGCAATGATCACCATTTTTAATTCCCTTTTCTATTATATGGACACAAGTGCCCCCGGGGCATTGCCTCCCTTGTGTGTATAAACGTTCCAGATGTTCCCTTATTATTGTTCAGTTACTCATATGTACCCTGGAAATGTGTACGAGACATTTGCGGCCACACCGAAGGGAAACGTGGTTTCTGTA
>CM070093.1:20775563-20848063 GCA_036178185.1 Liparis tanakae
TTACAGTCATGGAAAACCTGGAAAAGTCATGGAATTTTAAAAAGGTCATTTCCACGCCTGGAAAAGTCATGGAAAAAAACTTAAATCATAAAAGTTTTGGAAAAGTCATGGAAATTTGTCATGATCACACCGAGTTTGAAATAATTAATGTTTTTTAAAGAAAGACGCTCAAAATATAAGCCGGCGTACGCTCTCGATACACAAAATGTTCTACATTGTTCACGTTTTTACCGAGATTTCAGTTTGGTCATTGATATTTGGTTTAAAGTCATGGAAAAGTCCTGGAAATCCATTGGTCAAAATGTGTAAGAACCCTGTAAATATCTATTCATTATGGTAGATATATACACATTTTAATGGTTCATCATGATGTATGACAACATGTGTGTTTTAATTTCCTCAGCCTGTGAGAATACGTCCAGTCGGCCTCAATAAGTAAGTTAAAGTCGAGGCTATGTATCACCACGCTGACACGTTGTGTCACGCCATACAAGGCCTGGCAGCGTTGCAATTTTCCCATTGGACTATTTAGTGCACAGGAGGAAATAAAGTAAATAAAAGGCCCCGGCACTCTAATTTATTCTCCCATTAGCTTTTACTGAACACAATTCCCAGGGGAGTGCGGAGCAGCACAGAGGGGCCGTTGCCTCGGTAGTCGTAAACAGGTTTTGGGGCTGGCGAGGCATGATATAGCTGATTCTGTCAAAGATGGAGAGGGATGGGGGGTGGGGGGGGTGGGGGGCACCGGGATTTAGCGCTGAGCGGAGACCGGCTCGGCCATGCGCTGTGTGTACGTTTCACATAGAGAGAATAAAGTGGTCGATGCAGGCAGGAACACAGCCTGAGTGAGTATCCATCAGGCGTTCCTATTGGCTATATATATTGGGATTAGTTGGTTAAATCAGAATCAGAATCAGTTTTATTGGCCATGTAAGTTTTCACAAACATGGAATTTGACGTGGTAAAAGTGACTCTCAGTGTGCTTACACAACATACTGTATACATTACAATACAATAAAATACAAAACAAAACAAACAGTGGAGTACAAAACAAACAGTGCAACGGTCTAAGAAGTTTAAGAAAGTGAAAGTATATACAATAATAATATAGCACTTTTAATATAGCACTTTTAAAAACAAGGTTTACAAAGTGCTCTACAGATAAACAAAGCATAAACACAACTTAAATGGCGGCAAACAAAAAAGACCATACCATAAAAGCATTGAATACAACTAAACCAAACAAATAGGCAATTCAAATAAAAACATAAAAGGACGGATATATACAAGGCGGACTAAGTACTAGTACTAGTACTCTAGCAATGACAATAAATTGAATCCAATCCAATCCAAGTGGCTTGACTTCACGTTGATTTAGTCAGATACACAGTGTTAATACAGTGTGTGTGTGTGTGAAATGAAAAATAGTGCACGTTGTTTTTCATTTGAATGATCTTCTCTGCCCACAGTTGACCAACCTGAACCTGGCCAACAGGACGCGGAGCGGAGAGAGCGGAGAGAGCGGAGCGCCGCCCCCCACGGGGCGGCCGGGCGCCGCCACCACCCCCGGGCCGGTGAAGGCGGTCCACTCCGGAACCGATCCGTGCAGCAGCTCTATGTGAGTCCAGAGACACGTGGCTCGTGCAGAGACTATTTAAAAAAAAAATAAAGAAATGATACAGAACTGTGTGTGAGAAGGGCATTTCAACAATACGTCTTCTGCAGTAGAACTCGGGATGCACCGATTCGATTGGGTACAGATTCTTCCTCATACAACTCAGTGTTCCTACCATCAGTTACTTTCACTTATTCACTCAGGTATTAGTGCTACATCAATACCTGGCCTCGTGTTATCCTGGTAGAAATGACTCCTTTGGGCTTTGCACAGCGTAGTACAAGTTTTTGTCACAGGAAATACGACAACTCTGGAAATCAGACACCAAACGGGGAACTTGTATTACCTTCGAATTGAAAATGCAGAAGGTAATGTTTTGATGGCCGTGTATTTGTATTTGTATGCGTGCGTGTTATTCGCATAAATCAAAAAGTATTAAACCGAATCGCATGACAGTTGGTGGGATGATTGGTTATTATCCGGGGACCATTTGATTAGATTTTGGGATCGATCGGGTCAAAGGTCAAGGTCATGATAAGGTCAACATATTCTTGAATCGCATGCAATTTGGTGGGATGATTGGTTATTTATTATCCGGGGACCATTTGATTTGATTTTGGGATCGATCGGGTCAAAGGTCAAGGTCATGAAAGGTCAAAATATTTTTTTTACTATAGCGCGGTCAATTTGTATCAAATTGGCATGCAACTAATGCAAAAATGTTCATAATTCAATACTCAATCTTGTGATATGCGAAGGTATGCGCTATTTTTTGTTAGTTTTACATAAATTCAATGGAATAACATTCAAAGAAAAAAGTGATTTCAGTTGGACTTCATTTAGTGGATTTGCTACAGTACTTTCTCTATTACTCCAGTTTCTCATTTCGCACAAATCAAATCTCCGCTCCCTCATAGCTGCTCCGCTGCTCCTCATGGTCAAATGTCATCATCGTGTCCAAATGCACTTCTCATCGGCCTCCCCCGAGGCAGCAGAGAAGGAATAGTGTGTCACGGTCTCAGAGGAGCGACTGCCAAGAACAACGGCGTCTCTCTCCTCTGAGAGACGCTGATATACACAAACACAGAAATGTTAGTTTGTAAAAACTGCCATCAACTGTTTTCGAAGATACGTCATGAGGCCGAAAGAGTCGGAATACTACAGTTGAGATGCTTTTTTTTTTTATTCTTGAGATTGAGGTGTTTAAAAGACAAACAAGCTGTGCACTTATCAAGTATTAATCCCTCTGGACAAATCAATGCCCTCCGGATATTCTGCGTAATTTAAACAAGTCTTTACTGTGGACACTTAGATTGTGGTAGCCTATTTGGTCACACTCAATATAACATAAATGCTTTTTTAATGGTCTCTGACCAATTTTTTAGATTGAAGATTGTTAGTCTTTGGGAAAGGATTGCGCGGCGCCAACACTCCTCTGGGCAGGTTAGTTCAATACCTGGAAATGGGCATTTTATTCTCTTTTTATGAGCGCTTTGTGGAGCAAAGTTACACAGGGATGGGCCGCTGAGTGACGGGTGTGGGTGAATCAAGCTTAAAGGGGACGTATTTTGAAAATTCCACTTTTTTAGTGCTTCTATACGTTAATGTGTGTATCTGGCATGTCTCCCAACACAAAAAACGCTGGGAAAAAACAACTCAGCGGCTTGTTGTGGTTCCTCTATGTCAGGAACGATCTGCTTGAGTGCGTCAAATGGGATCGCCACCAACGTCTACGTAGATGTTGGCATTGGACCCCCCGTTTTGGAAATGGTATCTCCCGTACGGTCCACCTTCTTGGCGAGCTCTGACGGTATAGAGAACAGTCATTGGTCAACACATCTCAGGGTTGCCAGATACATGATAATCACCCTCCAGATAATACAACCATGTTGAGCCTTTGGTACGATGCTTCACCATCTCCAACCTGGCAACCCGGAGCACCTCGCCCACTCAGAGCAGGTCAGTCTGTGGGGAGGTGTTTCTGACAGGTACAAAGGCTGTTTGACATGATTCTTGTGGTATTTTCACCAAAATATGTTACAAACATTTCATTAAGACCCCAAGGAACCACATCAACATAATATGTCCCCTTTAAAAAACTTTCGCGGCCCTCACCCCGCATCTCACCCCTCTCCCATTGCCCCGAGGAAGGAAGGAAGGAAACAGAAACAGAAGGACATAGTATGATCACGCCGTGTGGCACCAGGTCAGGATAATAAAGCGGCTCTTTGAATGCGTGCCTCATCGAGCGCTCGGCGTATAGCGTCACTCCGCTTTATTTGGGTCCTGATGTGTGAGTGACAATGTCTCAGACGGCTCGGCCCGGACCCGGGACTGTTTTTCCAGTCCTGCCCTTCCTTATGTATCGAGCTGTAAGGGAATTCCAAGAATGTCTGCTGGCCGGTTCCCTTTTTATAATGTTTTTATTTCCACAAACCAAGAGATTTAATTGAATTTAGGATTTTACGGATAGCTTCACGCAGCTTTTGATCCCGAGGGAAGAGAAGTCACCTTCTGATCTCCCTTAAAACTCTCGTGCTTCGAGTGGATCAAACATTCCTCCGTCGTTCCCTTTAAATATCTCGGCTTTTCCTATACTGCGTTGGCACTTAATTCATCACAAAATACATATAAATTCAACTTTTCAGGTTAATAGTTCAGAGGGTGGAAATATACAGTAGCTTTTGTTCCAAATCTCCAGAAAATACCCAGCTGCCTCTATCTTCCCATTTGTCACTGGCTTGCAATACAAAAGCTCTCTTGTCTCCCAGCCCTATAGGTTTGGCGTTCACCTCTTATTGCAGTGAAATGTCTTTAATAAGATATTAGGATGAATTGCCTTGTTTTCACCTCGGAGCTGTTTCTTATAACACTGAATTTCCTGCGCCCCCCCCCCCTACTTTCGGGCCGATGGTTCGTGCCAAACATCCTGAAACTGTTAAGCACACTGGCTCTTTAAGCAACCACAGGGGTGAAGTATGATGGGTTTCAAAGAGGAACAGGTCTCTTTGAAGTGCCGCTGCCAGGATCTAGCAGGTATGCTTCATCAGCGCGATGAGAGCCGCCGACCCGAGGGCTCGGAGCCTCCTGCAGGTCCTCCTGCATCCTCGGTGAGCCGGGGGATCGTTTCCGGTGTTGGACCTCCTGAAACGTTTACGATGATTTCCATTCGACGTACTCGTGGAATGATGTGAGCGGTATAAAACACTCAGACTTTCTGACTACAGTCAAGAAGATAACCTCACAAATAACTAGAATGGGTAGAGCGCATACCTTCGCATATCACAAGATTAGGCATTGAGTTATGAACACAAAATGTACTGTGCTTTGGTAAAAAGACGATTTTGACCTATTTATGACCTTGACCTTTGACCTGGTCGATCCCAAAATCTAACTAGAACGGGCACTCGGTAGAGCGCATACCTTCGCATATCACAAGATTGAGCATTGAATTATGAACATTTTGGCATTAGCTGCATGCCAATTGGATATACATTGCAAATTATATATAGTAAAATGAAGATTTTGACCTTTTCATGACCTTGACCTTTGACCCGATCGATCCCAAAATCTAATCAAATGGTTCCCGGATAATAACCAATCATCCCACTAAATTCCATGCGATTAAAAGAAGATTTTAACTTTTCATGACCTTGACCTTTGACCCGATCGATCCCAAAATCTAATCAAATGGTTCCCAGATAATAACCAATCATCCCACCAAATTCCATGCGATTCGGTTTAATACTTTTTGACTTATGCGAATAACACGCAGGCACGCATACAAATACACAGCGATCAAAACATTACCTTCTGCATTTTCAATGTGAAGGTAACGAGCAGTTTGCTGTGTTTTTGTTGCTTCTACACATTTTCCATGCGGACAGGTTTTGTCTGATTCGTTTTAGTTTTGAGTGATTTAGTTCGCTGAGTTCCCGTTTGAGTTTGGGATGTATTAAGTCAGGAGCAGGTCATGGTTGGTCCTCTCCACTTGTATTCGTCATGTGATATAATGTGTCTTAGCGACCTGCCCACAAAAATGTCTCCTTATTTTCTTCTCACTTCACGTACAAATGACCGCAAACCTCCAGCACATCGAGGACTGAGGAATACCACAACCTGCTCATGCTGGCCATCTTTTTATTCTGCTCAATACTTTGTGAGATTGATGTTTCACTCGGTCTAATTTTGTAAGAACAAACCATTCCAGAGGATTTTATGACGGGTCATTTGCTGAAGCAACAACCCAACTAATCAGAAAAGCTCTGGTTAGAATGTAAAACATCTCTGATGGAGGTTAGTCGGATGTCTCTCTTTCTTGAATAGAAAAGAAGAGAAGTTTTTATTAGAAATGATTGGAGCCACATGTGGTAATAGGAGGAAGAACCGTTTAGGTAAGAGAGTGACATTCCAGTAGATGGATGGATTGAGGCAGCAGATTTACACACCTCTACATACACATACTATGGTGTGTTCCTGAGTTACTACATTTTATTACCTTCGCATTCTGCGGAAGGTTATGTTTGATCGCTGTGTATTTATTTATTTATTTATACGTGTGTGTGTGTGTTTGTGTGCTATTAGCATAAGTCAAAAAGTAATACACTGAATGGCATGGCATTATCTTTTTAGCAATTCAAGTATGCTTAAAGGTTGTACTAGTTGCATTTAATTGAACATTCCTGGTAAAGACATCATTCTTACTGAAGAACGACTAATCTAAAAACACAATTCTCATTGCCTTCGCATTGAAAATGCGGAAGGTAAAGTTTTGATCGCCGCGTATTTGTATGCGTGCGTGCGTGTTATTCGCATAAGTCAAAAAGTATTACACCGAATTGCATGGAATTTGGTGGGATGATTGGTTATTATCTGGGGAACATTTGATTCTATTTTGGGATTGATCGGGTCAAAGGTCAAGGTAAAGGTCATGGAAAGGTCACAATCTTTTTTTACCATAGAGCGATAGTCAATGTTTATCCAATTGGCATTCAATTGATGCCAAAATGTTCACATGACATCAAGCCCCCCCACACTCCAGTACCTAGTACCAAAAAAGAGGCTGCGGCGAGGGTATGCGCTCTACCGAGTGCCCGTTGTAATTTAAATATAGAACGTCAATGTCATCTTTATCAAACATGGACTTACAGTACCTCTTCCTTTCAGGTCCCGATCTCCTTTGAGGGGAAAACCTTGAACTGGTCAGTTTACATCCATCCGTGTCCCAGATGTCAGGATACTCTAGGTTTTAATAAGCCTGTATTCTGGAACAGACTGCTGGTAGTTTCAGGATCTTATATGTCTCCCCACTGCTTTAAACTCATGTTTTCAACATGCACACCAAATGCCCAGATACAAGTCATTTTTGTAATTTATTTTAAGGACGGTTCAGGTCAGTGTCATGTTGTTGCAATAAAACCAGGCAAACAATCAACTGAGTAACGGCTGGAAATACCCTCACACTCCCGAGGCAGCTGATGTTTACACTGACCAGGCACGGCTTTGAGATACTGTGGCATGATGTCATCTCGGTCCGTCCACTTTCCCACGTTCACACATCGTTAGATTGACGCTCGCACCGCTGTGTCGTTCTACGGGAAGTCACATCAACGTATTAAAAGATGGCGAGCGCAGCGGGAAGTAAACCGACACCGACCAGCAGTAGTCCAGCGGGGGGGTCCCAGGTGATCGGTGTACGTACACATGTGAAGAGAAACTCGGCTGTAAAACTGCCCTCCCCTTGAATTCCTGATGATTCTGATCAGGCATGTGCATAGACATTTTGGGGGCCAGGTGTTCAAACCAAAGAAAAGGGCACCCAATGCCCAAAAAAGTTGAAGCGTCAGCAGCATTATACTGATGATGCAATACATCCTCGACCTACGTTTCCTCTGGGCAGCATCAGACCGCTAGCTTACATTTTCTTTATGAATAAAGATGAATTATTATATAGCAACAACAGTACAAGCGTTCTGATTGGCTAATGGGTCGTCATGCCAGCCACGTATCTGTGCACGTGCCTGATTCTGATTCCTGTAGCAGGGTTTGTACTGTCATGGAAAACCTGGAAAAGTCATGGAATTTTAAAATGGTCATTTCCAGGCCTGGGAAATTCATGGAAAAAACTTAAATCATAAAAGTTTTGGAAAAGTCATGGAAATGTGTTATAATCACATGTTCATTTATGCCGAGTTTGAAATAATTAATATGCTTTTTTAAAGAAAGATGCTCAAAATATAAGCCGGCGTACGCTCTCGATACCCACAATTTTCTAAATTGTTCATGTTTATAGTGAGATTTCAGTTTGGTCATGGACATTTGGTTTAAAATCATGGAAATCCATCGGTCAAAATGTGTAAGAACCCTTCTGTAGTGTCGCGACAATCCCTGTCTAAAAAGACGTCTCCTCGGGGCCCTTCTGCAACGTCGTAGCCACGGAGATCCGACGTTTCCGACCATAGGCTATTAAACCGGTAGCGCTGAAGGTCCCCGTGGTCCAGCGTGCAAACTGCAGCCGAGCTGAAGGAAACGACTGTAAACAAAGGACCGCTTTTTGTTTTGTCTCCCGGCGTTGTCGAACCTCTGGCCTCGCGAGGTTCACAGACCAGCCTTTGTTTCCAAAAGCAACAATTCTTTTCTTCCAATTGGCCCGTGGTCACACCAGTTGTTTTTGCAATATATATATATATATATATATATATATATATATATATATATATATATATACGTACGTGCCATTATGTTCACACAAGTTTAAGATGCCTTGTGTCGCACAGGGCAGGAATATGTTTTCACTTGAGCGACACAAGATTATTATCCCACAGTGTGTATTGTTCAAGATTAAATGAATTCTAATTTTAGACTGGCTCGAAATATACAGCGGCTATTGTGACTTAAGGTCGACAGCATTTCCTCTTGCTCGAGACCCACGGACAAATGTTATTGCACGTAATGGGAGGAATTTACAAGAATTTCCTTTGTGATGGCGACCTCCAGGAATCACATTTCTCCAGCTGTACTTGCACCGCTCTCTGTTTTCTCTGTGGATTCTTTGCGTCGCGGCTCTCGATCCCACGTATCGCCCGTGCGTACCAGACTCGCTCGACGTCGGCTCCGTTTAAGGGGAGGATCGCCTCACTCGCTTTAACGGGGGCCAAAATAGAAGAAAAAAGAGGCTGAAACGGGCTTAGTTTTAATGACGGATAATCCAGTTACAAACTCGTGCAACTCGTCAAAAAAGTTTGCTTTCCAGGTTGTGGTTTTGTGATGTGGATGGAACGTGAAGCTCGGCGAGCGCCGAGGCAAAGAGGAAAGGTTTTTAGTTCAGCTCGTCCGCCACAGGCTCGCCCTCGACTCTGACTCCGATCTGCACACTTTGACTTGAGGCTTCTGACTGGGACTCCGTCAGCCGTCTGCTCTGTTTTTGCTTTTTGCCGTGGTTGTTGCAACATGTGGAGATACACTACCGTTCAAAAGTTTGGGGTCACCGAGAAAATGTTGTGATTTCCACGAAAACTCACACTTTTATTTATTAAATGAATACAAGATTAATACAAAATATAGTCAAGACTTTGACAAGGTTAGAAATAATGATTTTCATTGTAAATATTAATGTTGTTCTTCTTGTGGCTCAAAGGAAGGCCAGTTTTAGAGCTTCTCTCACCAGCATAACTGTTTTCAGCTGCGCTCACATAAAAAGGGTTTCAATGTCAAGGAATAATCTGTTTGTGGAAAATGCAAAATAAAAAGTTGTATAAAAAAGTTGAATAAAAAAATGTCAAAATTACAAAGGGGGTTCTACCCCTCTGCTCGTCTTCTAAGGCAATAACACAATGTACCACTAGAACATGGAGATGGGCCTCTACACACCTCTGTAGAGACTTCATTAAACAACAGAGAATAGTCATTTAGCACATTAACTATGTGGATAGTGTATTTTTGATTAATTTAATGTCATTTTCATTGGAAAGAACAGTGCTTTTTTTTCTTTTTTCTAAGTGACCCCAAACTTTTGAACGGTAGTGTACCTGTGTTAGTTAATTACTGCAACACCTCTGCTTTGATTGGATGGGGAAATAACTGACGAGGACATTGTGGTGTTATGGCTTACTATTACACCCTTTAGACTTGCAATTCCTCAGGTAATTGTTAACTATTAAGATGGCTCAGTGGTACGTCTCCAGGCTTCTGGACCTTCTGTAACTCCTGATCACTTCTGATTGATAAATAATTCAGGGGACCATCTTCCCAAATAAATAAGAAAAAACATATGCTGCTCACCCTCACCCATCACTGCCTGTCATGTGTAATTAAATAAATGTAATGTATTCAGGTTCATATTTCTTCACCACACACTTTGGAGCTTTTACTGCTGCAGGGTTTTCTTACGCATCACTTTTTCCATTGTGTGTCACTGCATTTGAGGGAATGTTAGCCAGCTAACGTTAGCTAGCTAACACTGGCAAAACACATTAGTCTTGGGCTGACGATGTGTCCTAATTGTTGTGTAAATAGATAGATAGATAGATAGATAGATAGATAGATAGATAGATAGATACTTTATTAATCCCCAAGGGGAAATTTGTCGTCACAGTAGCAGCAATAAATAAATAAACTAAACACACGAGAATAAAATATAAAAACAGGGATTAAAAATATAGATGTATACAAGGAAAATATAAAATACAAAATGAAGTATATATGTATATAAAATTAACATATATGTGTATATATATATATATATATATATATATATATATATACACACACACAAATATAATACAATGACTGTGCAAAGTATACAAAGTAATATAATAAATACTGTGCAAAGTATATATATATATATATATATATATATATATATATATATATATATATATATGTATATATATACACAACATATATGCATCCACAAATATAATACTAATGGCTGCAGTGTAAAATTAAATTAAATATAGAGATATAGAAAATATAGTGTGCAAAATGCAAAGTGTGTTTCTTTTGTATTTGAATACTTTAATACCCTTTGTGTTCCTCCCCGAGGTGAAACCTTCATCCTGCAGATGTTTAAAGTCTATTATAGTACAAATGAGTACCATTGAGTCGCCATGTGTACTTATTGACTGCAAAGCAACACATTGCGCAACACAGTATGTCTTCTGGTTCATTCTGATTCTCTCAACTTTTTACTCTTTCTTCGTGCTCTCCACAGGCCCCTGAAGCCCGAGGAGGCTCTTTGGGCCGGTCAGATGCAGAGTGCCTGCAGCTCGGTGACGGGGGCGACCCCCCAGCAGCGCTACCAGCCCGCCCAACAGAGCTACCAGCTTCAGTTTGCTATACAGAAACTACAACAGCAAAGACTGCAATCTCGGCAATTTCTGGACCAAAGCCATGGCACTCACCAGGTATAACAAGAGCTTTTGGTTTGTTCCCCCCAGTATTTCATTTCAACAGCATTATCATACTGGGATCAGTTGTTAAATCCATGTGTTCCTTCAGAATACTCCTTTTTTGTTTTGTTGACTTAGGGTTGAGCAAAAGAGTTGAGAAATTAATTATTGGGCTTCTTTTGTTTTTGTTTGATGATTTACGGCTTTGAGAACTATCAAGCTTTAGTTCAGGAAAACTCTCATATTTGCGTCTGTGCAGAATGTTCCCCTTTAAGCACGCCGCCCTCCATAGTCGTGCAGAATACACCCACATCAAGGGGAACGCTTTCATGTTCGCCCCTTCAAAGCTCTTCTGAGATTCTCTTTCCACACCACTGAACAAAGTGTTGTTCAGTGGGAATATCCCCCTCCACAGAAGCTCATTCCTGGAGAGCCAAACATGACTCCTCACTCCAAGATGACATTGTTTGGCCGATTGACTCTGCTAGGTTTATATAGGAAGGTGAGTAATCAAGGAATGTTGCCCGGAGGGCACCAGAGGGGCCCGGTGCAAAGTCCATATGAGCACATATCAGATTTGAGCTCCACTTGCATTCCTATTACAACACAAATATCATTTTGAGATCTGATTTTCTTAGAAGTAGTAACTTTTAGCCATGTGTGACAGATGTGATTTTGCTGTTTTTAGAGGGTGATTAGAAAGGTCAAGAGGTCATGCTCATTTTTGCTCTGCATACTTTTAACGTCCCCTCTTGTTTTTCTGTTCAATTTCTTTGAAAGGGGATCTTAAACAGACGAGTTTCTTCATTTTCAAAAGGATTTTGGAGACAGAAGAGTGTTGTGGAACAGCTTCTAGGGGGGAATGAGGGGATGCACAAGCTTTGTTCCAATCAGTCCAGAGTGATGCTGTTGCTCTCACTTCATTGTTTTTTTCATCATTTTAGTTCAGTCTTAATTAATGCAGTTACGGTGATATTTCTCTTTCTGGATATCATTGTCAAACCATCAAATCAGACATCCCTCCCTCAAACCCCTGCCATCCCCCCGTTCCACCCACATGGGTTTCTTAGACCCCGTTTACACGATGGGAAAACGCATATACTTTTATGCGTTTTGGCCTTTCATCTACACAAAGACGGAGGTTTTATCACGGAAAAACCATCATTTCTAAAAAAACTCTGGCCAAAGTGGAGATTTCAGAAAACTCAGTTTTTAGGTCAAACTGAGTTTTGGGTTGTCAAACGTCACAGTACGCGGCTAAAGATGCTTCACGTCATGTGAGCGTCCTATGGGACGTATGCGGACGGCGTATTTAAACGTGTTCATATAAACAGAAACTTTTTTGAAGACGACCTTGCGTGTACAGCGTTATTTTTGTAAACGGAGGGGCAGAAATATTCGTTTCTGTAAATATGTGTAAATGTGGCCTCAGCCAGCCTGACATTGCAACGTATGTCTTTGTCCCGGGAATCAGGACTCCCCTTTTTTGGTTTCCACAAGTTGATCATTTAGGACTAATTGAAGAGACAAAAGAAAGTGCGAGTGGTGTGCCAATATGTGAGTGTGCACTTCTGTGAGAAGAGAAGGAGACAGGGGGCTGTTCCGGCTCCCCGGTCCACGTTCCAGTTGCTGGGTGCAGACTGCGCGGCTCCTCCACAAGCTTGGCTCGGAGCCACCTGGCAGCCAAAGAAAGGTGGCCTTCCTGCTCCCGCTCAAACGGAATAGCCACCGAAGGCCCCGCAACCTGGAAACTCAGCTTCTCATTTATCAACACGCAAATTACATCGGATATTCCGTGTCACGCTGCCGGCCCCTTTGAACGGCCGCACCGCGAAGCTGGAAAGTCATTAGCTTGTTAGATAGCCGTATAAAGCTCCTGAGAAAATAGCATTGACGTGAGATGTGGAAGGAATGTATGCAACGCATTCACCAGCACTGCAGGGACAGAGGGAAACGTAGCTCTATTATTATTATGTCAAAAGGAAAATGGCATTTTCCCCCTTTGCCAAGACTTTGAAGAGATCTTGTACAAACAAATACATAATGTGAAGAATTTAGCTTTTTAGTGCAGCCAACTGCAAAAAAAGGTATTGTTTTGATACTGGATAGCATTTAATTTATTTAACTTCAATAAGATGTCTAAGTATCAAACCCATCAGCATAATACAGATTCATGGCATTTGACATTTATTGATTTAGTTCCATATATTAAAATGAGTAACCCTAAGATTGATCCTTGGGGGACACCACGACTCTCAGCTCCCAGATCTTAAATATCTTACCTTTAAATCAACATGTTAAAACTAAATCGAAGTTGTAAAGTAGCGTCTCACCGTGATAATCTCTTAGGGACTCTTACGGCGATGAGAGCCACTTAGCGATGAGAGCCTCATGGCGTCTCAGTTGTCGTGAGCTGTATTTTAGGACGTATCTCACATCCACACAGGTACAAGAAACAAGCGTGATGTTTTGGGATCACTTCAGGAAATCATCTAGCTCCAGCAACTTTGGTTCAAAGGCATTTGCTGGCCTGCAATCTGTATCAACAAACTCTGAAGCAGGACGTCAGCCAACGCTTTGTCCCATTGTGGTAACTAACGATTGATCAATGAGTGGTCGTTGTTAGTAGCGCCTCTTACGGCTCTTACAGCCTTATACTGCCGGCCTGAAGGGTTGAACTACATCCAGTGCCTCATTGACCGTGTTTACATGCATTCATAAAACTGTCTTGGTCGGACTGAAATCGAATTATCCGTTTCACGTAAACACCTTTGCTCGACTATGTGCGGTCCGACTACGATCCGATTAACACCCCTGGATAACTCGATCCGATCCGGTTGATAATTCGACTATCGCTGCATGTAACGGTGAATCGGATTAGTAACCGGACTTTGCGTCTTTGGACTTTGCAAGCCGGAATGGCCGTATCAACACGAGTTGTAATGAAAACAGCGCCTCCTATCGTATCGGAGGTGACATGCTTTCGGCCAACGATTCGAATTACTCACTGCTATGTATATTGGGATAATAGCAGATCCCTCAAAAGATAGCATAATCCGACTAAAGCGAGATTCAAATTATACCATCATGTAAACACACTGATTGATGCTAACCTTAAATAACAGTTGTTTTTCTTGTTTCTTAGGCTCAATTTCCAGACCAGACAAGTTCTCCACTCGCCCAGCCTCTCAAAACCTCATCCAGCTGCCCTCTGCCCAGCTTCCATATCCGGTCCAATCACAGCCAAGCGTGTGTCGGTCCTCCTGCTCTCGCCCCAAAGCCACCCAGCAGTGCCAGAGAGGGGCAGACCAGGAAAACGGCGACAAAGCGCCTGATCAAGTAAGACCGTCCGACCGACTCAACGCCTCGAGTCCCGACGTACTTCTTTCCGACTCCTGAATCTGTAGCGGAGAGTCTTTATAAGCCACTCTGTGATCTATAGCACGTTCGGTGATCGCAGTGGGAACGCCGTCGATCGGCCGCCGCTTGCGGATCGAGACAAAGCGCATCAGGAGTTCAAGGGGAGACGGCTCGTGCTAATGAGAGTTATATATGTGGAGCGCTCCCAGTCCTTTGGCCACCGGGCGTATCTGCCTGTTGAGTAAACAGCCTCATCACAGGCCTGATTTCTGCCTGAACCGTAAACAGAGCGCGGTTTGGTGGAAGGCCCCCGGGCTTCGAGCGCCGTCTAATTCCTGTTTGGTTTGGAGATAAGCTGAAGAGCACAGGAGGGAAAATAAAAGGAAAGGAGGGAAATAGGGCTGAACGGCCAGCTTTTTTCCTCATTTACTTTATGACTTTATTTCTGCAACATCTGGCCAAATTGCGCCACAACAACAAACCTTTGTGATCAGGGCTGATGGTTTGTTTTCGCAGTTGCAGAAAGGCTCTTTGCACCATGAGGAAGACACAAAGACACAAAGACACAAAGACACAAACACACAAAGACACAAAGACACAAAGACACGACCGGATTGAAACAAAAACGGTCCATTTCTCAGTTTCACGTAATTCATCTATTGCAACGGTTACCTGACAATCCAAGCCAGTGGTCCCTAAACTAAGGCCCACCTCCACATTTGGCCCCGTCCCCTGAACAATAACAGAGACACATAATGATTTATTTATTTTCAGTCTGGCCACGCAAATCCTAGACTTTTTTCTCTGTGAAGAACACAGAGAGGGCTATTTGGTTATTATTTATTTCATAAATGGTGTTATTACCTTCGCATTGAAAATGCATATTTGTATGCAAGTCAAAAAGTTACATTTTGGGATCGATCGGGTCAAAGGTCAAGGTCATGAAAAGGTCAAAATCTTCTTTGAATCACATGAAATTTAGTGGGGTGATTGTTTATTATCCGGGACCATTTGATTAGATTTTGGGATCAATCGGGTCAAAGGCCAAGGTCATGAAAAGGTCAAAATCTTATTTTTACCATATAGCATGGTCAATTTCTATCCAATTGGCATGCAACTAATGCCAAAATGTTCATAATTCAATGTCCAATCTTGTGATATGCGAAGGTATGCGCTCTACCGAGGGCCCGTTCTAGTTTGTTTCCTGACTTTTTCTTCTGTGAAGATTCCGGAAAGGGTTATTCATATTTGGTTATGTGTGGCTTTCTGGAAAACAATACATTTTTACATTTAGTCACCCATCCTGCGATCGTCACACTTTTTCTGTTACAAACCGACCCCTGCTCCCATCAGAGAAGGGAAAAGTGATGTGGCCCTCACAGGAAGAAGTTTGGGCACCCCTGATCCAAGCAGTAGAGTTTGAGAGTAAAACCGTCGCTCTGCCGACGCGCTGGCGAAGAGTTCAGAGGACAGGGGTGCAGCGCGGGGGTTGCAGAATCCGCTCGGGAAGCCGGGTCGGTGGTGTGTTTGCTCCTGTGTGTGTGTGTCTTCCTGGCACCGGCCGTGTTTACCCTCTGCGTGTGGAATTCCAGAGCCCCCTCACACTCTCCTCTGTCCTGCATTTTTGCGGTCGACCGGTGTGACAGTGGAGAGAGAGAGAGTGTGGGAAAAACGGAAGCTTCAGGACCAAAAAATGCACGGATGGAAACAATGGTGAAAAAAAAAAAAGAACAAAGAGAGGGGAAAAGAAAGAATGACAGCGAAAAGGAGAAAGGGGATGATTGTTTGCAGAAAATGGGGGGATGATGAATTGCTTCCTGCAGTGCTCATTTAAGGGGCGACTGGATATCTCTGTTATTGAGGTACATCTGTAACGACCTCCGCTCCTCCAACTCTAATAGCATCGCTCTGCTGGGTGATCTCGAGCAGCTGAAGGTTATCCAGCCTCCAAACACCTTCCTGGAGCCAGCTGTTGAGTTGTTAAACTGTTGCTTGATACACATTTACCACCACTGGCCTCGCACGGCTCTCCCGGGAGTAATTTACCGACAGCTTTTCGTTAAATCTATTTATCGGAATCAAATTAGTTTTTTTGTTCTTGTTTATTAAAGGGGACATATTATGCCCATTTTTCCACAAGTTGATGTGGTTCCTTGGGGTTTTAATGTTATGTTTGTAACATATTTTGGTCAAAATACCACAAGAGTCATTTCAAACAGCCTTTGTACCTGTCAGAAACACCTCCCCACAGACTGACCTGCTCTGAGTGGGCGAGGTGCTCCGGGTTGCCAGGTTGGAGATGGTGAAGTATCGTACCAAAGGCTCAACATGGTTGGATTATCTGGAGGATAATTAGTGTGTATCTGGCAACCCTGAGATGTGTTGACCAATGACTGTTCTCTATACCATCAGAGCTCGCCAAGAAGGTGGACCGTAAGGGAGATACCATTTCTAAACGTTTAAGGGGTGAATACTAGTTTGTGAAAACCCAGAGAAACACAAATGTCCAACGAAGCAAAATTCCGACGTTTTTGGAATCCCTGCCGGACGCTTTGTTTAGGTCTCAGAAACAGGACATGTCCGGGGAAAAAGGACGTCTGGTCACCTGACTTATGGCGCCAGGTCACCTGACCGTCTCTAAACTGGGGGGTCGAGTGGTGGTGGTGGTGGTGGGGGGGGGGGGTGGGGGGTCCAATGCCAACATCTACCTAGACGTTGGTGGTGATCCCATTCGACGACCTCAAGCAGATCGTTTCTGACATAGAGGAACCACAACAAGCCGCTGAGTTGTTTTTATCCAGCTATTTTGTGTTGGGAGACATGCCAGATACACACATTAACTATAGAAGCACTAAAAAAGTAATAATATGTCCCCTTTAAAGGAAGTGGAGTGAAGTCAATGCAGCCAAATATTTCCTGTGTATGGAGGCAAAATCGGACCAAAGTGCTCTCCAATCAGCTTCTGCTGAATCTGCTGACTCGCGTCCGCCGGTCGGAGCTCGTGATTTGTCGGCGTTCGGTTTTAATTGAAGATTAAAAGATGCTGAATAGACCTTGGCAAAGAGCGTGCATGTCTTTCTCTACTCGTACGCATTGCACTTGCTCCAAGTGCGCGCGCTTCGTGTCGGTATCTACCCAGCCAGGCGGCGCTCTCCGGTCTATCAGCTGCCAACTGGAGGGGCTGCGAGGACTCAAAGTGGTATGACTTCAGTGAAGACTTTGAAAGGAGCAATTTGTAACACAAATAAATGAGCCTGTTTGGTATTTTGTTTGCACGGTTTGGCGAGACGCAGCTGTAACTACGGAAACCCGGGCTGTCGTGTGGCATTACTAATAGGGTGACAATTACGGCTCCACCATTAATGTCAGCCTCGCTGCTGCTTTCACTCCCTATTAATCAGCCACAACGGTAGTTATTTTCACAGGATACTGTATACACACAGAAGCTGCCAAAAGTGTGTTTATGGTTAAACTTCATCCCCTTTGGTCAACCCGAATAACATTAAGACGCGCGGGCTACCTGCGAGAATGTGAACCATCACGTCGGCCGTGTTTACGTACGGACTTCGCGTTCTCGTGGTATTTTGCTTTTTGGTATTATTCCATTCATATGGGCAGCGGCTGCTAAGAAGGACATTCATAAACTACAAATGGTTCAAAACAGAGCTGCCAGATTAGCTCTCCAGTGTTCGTTTACAACTAATATTGCATATATGCACTCTCATGGTTCTCAGTTGAAACTCAACTTCTCACGTTTTTCAGGAAAGTAGCAGGACTCTCAAGTTTTGAAGACAGGACTTTTGGATATCAGTCGCTCGCAATTCCAGGATGCTTTATTTTCATTGGTTGCTGGATTAAATCTTATCCAGATACAACAGATACGTTTGTTTTCTGATTGGCTATTGTGTAGCCCATTTCTTTTTTTTGATTGGCTGATAAGTGGCACCTCACAGCAGAACTCCAGGGGAGCGCTTGATTTCTCCACAGTGATAGCAGACTCATGTTGGCGCTGCGGCACATTAAAACATTAAATAGCCGAGAGTTTTTTTTCAGCTAGAGAAATACGATGTGTGGCGGGAGTTAAGACCGAAATGCGTGAGTCTCACGCTCAATGCTTGACACTTGAGAGCCCTGGAGTAGTATTTAATCAGACACCGGTATATTTCTTCAATCAGTTACAATACACATTTAACAGACACAACCATAACACCAGGAACGCTAGTTTAGGTCAATTCATACCGCCAACCCCAAGAACTAACCTCCTCAAAGGTACTGTTATCTATCGTGTGATTACCGCTTGGAACTCACTACCTCCTCGTTTAACTCACATAAGTAATAGTTTTTTATAAAAAAAAAAAATTAAAGGCGTACCTAAAAATATTCACCACTTGACATATTCTATTGCTTTTTAGTCATCTGATTTTTATTTGTATTTGTATGAATTAAGTTGAATTGCATAACATATATCTGATCCTTCGACTGTACTGTGCATCTGACTGCACTATTCTTCACTTTGTTGTACTATTTTAACTGTTTGTTTCACGATATGTTTTGTATGTTTTGTATGTATTGTATTTTGTCCTTTCTGTGGACCCCAGGAAGATTAGCGGTCGCTAAGGCGTCAGCTAACGGGGATCCAATAAATAAACTAAACTTCACTTTCAAATAAATAAACTAAAAGTACAGAACACTACAGGGTGTGTAAGTGTGTTCTCAAGCTATTCAACAGCTTCTATGAACACGACATCTCCTGAATGATGTTCTATTTTATCGAAATATTGTTGGGTCTTTTTTCCAATGTGTGCTACTGCACCTGGATATAATGCATTGCATGTTTTGCATGTTTTTGCATGTATTATATTTTGTCCTTTCTGTGGACCCCAGGAAGACAAGCGGTCGCTAAGGCGTCAGCTAACGGGGATCCAATAAATAAACAAATAAACAAATAATTTCCTCGGCGCGTACCGCACGTTCGGATTTCGTTCTCTCCTCCGGTGTCTCTCCGGCCGCTCGAAGCGACGGAGCGAGAGACTGTTGACAAAGAGAGCGATGTGAGAAACCCAGAGGTCAAGTCTGCCCCCCCCCCCCCCCCCCCTTCGATATGAAAGGGGTCGCTTCCTGTGGAGGAACGCCACGCTTAAAGTGGGCCGGCTCTATTTGCGGTTGTGTAACGGTATGAAAGAACAACTGTGCAGCCCCTCACAAGGAGGCAGTGTGCACCCTCGTTACCTTGTTAATGCTCCTTTGGCAAGCGGCTGTTGGGGGGCGAGAGGTTAACGCCAGCTGAGCTTTATTTATTGTTCCCCCTAAAAAAATGCTTAACAGATTTAAGGTATACGGTTACAGGTGTGTCTGCTCCACGCTTCACATAATGGAGTATTCTTTGAAAACACTGTATTTGCTGTAAAGGGAAAAAAAAAACGCCTAAATGATTTCTTTATCTATGATCTTCAGGCTCCTGAAGAGATAAATA
This sequence comes from Liparis tanakae, assembly GCA_036178185.1. NCBI lineage: Eukaryota > Metazoa > Chordata > Actinopteri > Perciformes > Liparidae > Liparis > Liparis tanakae. The sequence goes on from CM070093.1 coordinate 20,795,401, forward strand.
TTAATACACACGACTGTACTCACTCGTCGCCCTATGAGGAAGAATACGCGGACGCCTCCTGTGCCCACGGCCGGCGCCCCCAGGTGCACGCCGTCCGCGCTCGCCAGAACAATCTGGTGGAAATCACATCGCCCGGGACAAGGAGCAGGAATTTGGCCTCTTCTTGTCACAATAGCTCATGAGAGGCACTCGGCAAACACTTCACCCCTACTAGCCTCCAGCGGCTGCACACACACACACACACACACACACACACACACACACACACACACACACACACACACACACACACACGCACACACACACACACACACAGACTATTTGAAACTCACTCATTGCATCACATCACACGTCGTTTAGCAGACGCTTTTATCCAAAGCGACTTACAATAAGTGCATCAACCTAGAGTACAAACTAAGAACAACAAGAATACAGAAAGTAACATTTCCTCAACATAGTCAAACTACAAAAGTACCACAATAAGAGATATTTAAGAGCCACTGAAGTGATAATCTGTGTTTTAATCCAGATGTAGTCGGAAAAGATGTGTTTTTAGTCTCCGGGTGAAGCTGTAGAGACTTTCTGCTGTCGTGATGTCAGCGGGGAGCTGGTTCCACCAATCAGGAGCCAGGACAGCAAACTGTCTGGATGTAGAGTGATTAGTGCATACTTTTTACTGTCTATATATTTTACTTTATTTTACATTGCTGTATTTGCATATATGTTGTATATATATATATATATATATATATATATATATATATATATATATATATATATATATATATATAATTTTATTTCGTATTTTATATTTCACTTTGTATACTTTATGCACAGTCACTTTCTTTCTTTCTTATATTTATATTGTATTGTGTTTAGTTTATTGGTGCTACTGTGTCGACAAATTTCCCCTTGGGGATTAATAAAGTATATTTCTATTCTATTCTATTCTAAACGCACCAACAGTTCCCAGCTGTTCTGTATTGATTTGGATGTTGATCTCTAAGCGCCTGTGGAGATGAGCGCTGCTCTCCGGATGCAGTTTGTCATGGCGTGTAAAACCGCGTGGGATGACCATCCTTTTGGTCATGGCTGACACTCATCAGAACCAAGCGCCAGACCTGGGGGGACCGGGCCTTCTCGCCAGCTGCACCCCCCCACACCCCACACCCCCCCTCTGGAAGCCCTCAAAACACACCTCTTCCAACTCGCTTTCACCTGCTGACCCCTGACCCCGATACGACTCACACAGCTCCCCCACTTTGTTCTCCTTTCTCTATGTTACTCTTCCTGTTTGTTCGTCTTGCCTGCTTTCTTTTTGTTTTGTTCCGTTTGTCTCTTCTGCCCTTCAAACCGTCTTTGGGTATTTAGAAAAGCGCTATAGAAGTCTGAATTATTATTATTATTGTCTCTTCATCCACAGGCAGACGTCCGCAGAGTTCTCGTCGGGTGGAAGCCTGCCCGGCGGCCGGCGTTTGGTCTACGAAGCCCTCCGGGGTAAAACAGGTGGGTCCGCTGCTGCAGCTCGACACGCGCCTCTGGCGCCGAGCTGTAACTCGAGTTATGCCCTCTCCATGCCAGCGTCCGGGACTACAGCCCCGGCATAGTGGACATTCCCCATGGAGGACTGATAAACACCACCGGGTATTTTTAGAAAGCCCCGCAGCACGTGTATTCTGAACACTGTAAAAGATGACTACATCGTCACCGTGGTAAATAACCTACGACATGTAATTACACGTTTGTGAGGTTGTATTATATAGCAGGGTCCGTACGGTCATGGAAAACCTGGAAAAAGTCATGGAATTTTAAAATGGTTATTTCCAGGCCTGGAAAAGTCATGGAAAAAACGTATATCATAAAAGTTTGGGAAAAGTCATGGATTTTTTTTATAATCACATGTTCATTTACGCCGAGTTTGAAATAATGAATATGTTTTTTAACGAAAGACGCTCAAAAAGTCGGCGTACGCTCTCAATAGACAAAATGTTCTCAACTGTTCATGTTTATACCGAGATTTCAGTTTGGTCATGGAAATTTGGTTTAAAGTCATGAACTAGTCCTGGAAAAGTCCTGGAAATGAATTTGTCAAAATGTGTAAGAACCCTGATATAACTATATTTAAAGTATGACAGAAGCAGCCAGATCTAACAATCTCAAATCCTGTAATTTGCCGTTTGATGGTATTCTCTGTGTCGGTAGGTCGGATTAACGCTGAAAGATAGAAACGCCACAGCGGGGACGACATCTTTCCTGTAATGAGATCCAGTAATGGGAACGGTTTGAGTATTCCCATCTGTTGGTCATTCCTCTGCAGTCGTAATCACTGTCCACTCGCCAAAAGGGCCGTCCGGTTGTACCCCAGAAATCACACGAGGAGAATGAAAAATGCGGCCCGCTCTTCGCTAAGTGTATTATGAGTAATGCGCTGCAATTGCGGTTGCATGCGCTCACGTGTGCTCTGTCATGCTGCCCTCTTTCCACAGCTCTTTCCACCCTGAGCGAAGTGTTGAGCTTATTGCAGGAACGGTGATATTAAGCAGTTTGCGCCGATGCACACATCTGTTTGCCTGATTAACAGATTTTTTCTTTTCTTTTCTTTCCGTAGACCTGCTATGCATTAGCATTAGCAGTAGCATTCATCACATCACGTGTGTGTGTGTGTCTCACCGTCAAGCCGACCCAGGAATCAGCTTGTCGGAAAAAACACACACACACACACACACACACACATATATCCAGTCTGTGACCAGAACACTTCTTTTCATTCTTCCTCTCCTCCCCCCCCCAAAAAAAACTATGAAGCCTGGCTTAAGTTAACAAACATCTTATAAACTCATCAATTACTGTAACCGGATCCGTTGGGAGAAGCTTCTGAATTTCATGAATGCATTTTTTCCGTCGATCGGGGCTCAACGGGAAGATGGGAAGACACTTCACTCTGAGCACCAAAAAAAAAAAACTCTGAACTAAAAAGAAAGAAAAAAGCCCTAAAACCAGCAGCAGAACAGAGCCCCGGCGTGTGTGTGTGTGTGTGTGTGTGTGTGTGTGTGTGTGTGTGTGTGTGTGTGTGTGTGTGTGTGTGTGTGTGTGTGTGTGTGTGTGTGTGTGTGTGTGTGTGTGTGTGTGTGTGTGTGTGTGTGTGTGTGTGTGATGAGAGGGGAGCAGCCTTTGTGCAGCTTAGGCGTGCGTCAGGTCTCTCGTACCTTTGTAGCGAGACGACTGATCGACTGTGACAGGGAGTTCGAGCGGGTCCAAACCCGGAGCATTCTCTCTGATCAGCTGTCAGCCGTCGTTAATCACGCCCGCCCTTTATCTCTCTCTCCTGCACTCTCTTCAGCTCTTCCTCTCTTTGCTCACACAACTCTCCCTTTATCCCCTCGGACACGTTTCCTGCTCACTCACCCCCCCCCCCTCCTCTTTTTTTTCCTTATACTTCCGTTTCTTCCGTGTTGGTTTCTGACGAGGTGAAGGCAGGGTTCTTTTTTTTGTAAATTGTGTTTATTCTCAAAGGCAGAGTATACAGTTGTACATTAAACACGTTATTTTTTCATTTTTTCACCCATCCCAACACAGAATAAATCGAACAAATCGAACAAATTGCACTGCTTCAATTTTCAAAAAACATATTACAGTATTAATAGTATTGTATAAGTATTGCACAAAAGTAAAAATAGTGTAGGAGGTAATACAGTCTAACAGGAACCAGAAATTAGTGAATTATTGCTATTATTAGTTCAGCGTCTAGACGACTTAAATAGCTTCTTTTCCCTTCCTGTAAAAAAAAAACATCAAAGGTCACAGAAATAGTTCAATCTAAAGAGAGAGTTTTCAATTCATCAAAGTGTTTGATAATCGGACCCCAAGTAGATTGACATTTTTCCGTCTGTCGCCGCAACGAGAACTTGATTTTCTCTCATTTTAAGAAGAACAGCAGATCTTTGAGGAACTGGGAGGGCGAGGAGACTTCCAGTCCAGTAGGACTCTCCTTGAAGGCCGGGTTCTGACGAGGTTCTGATAGCGGCCGCGTGTGTTTACAACGCTCCCCTTGAAGCAGCCGGTGACGGGGGGGATTTACTGCGTTCAGTCGAAGAAGGAAATGAATGCTGCACTTGTGCCTTTTTAATGGGAGTCTGATCGTGTCAGGACGAATAGCTCCGGCCTCGCTCTATCAAAATAAGAGCGCGTGGTGCCCTGCTGAGCACGGGAGGTACAGCTATTGGCCCTCGTCCGCTTTTCATGTGTATTATGTAAGTTGCTGGACGTTTGATTCAAAGCGATGCTGTGGAATCTGAACAGAAGGTAACTGATTATACTTGTAGTGGCACTCCGTTTACTTCTGGGTCTCCTGTACCACCATTTTTAAGTTCAGTCTTAGAAACTATTAATTGACACGCGAGTGAGACGAGTAGTTCTTCCTTACTAGAAAACGTACAGTTACATTTTCACACGATGTTCAAATCGATGTCGCTTCCAAGTTCTCTGAGCTCAAATCTGGACCGACGGTCCAACACGCAGGTGTTACACTTATGTAACGTCATCTGATTGGAAGTTATTCAGCTTTTAGATACAATACTAAATTATATATGTTAACCTAAACATTCTTTCAAATCATAATGAAAAGCATTTATCTTCAGTTACCTTTTTAACCTTTTCAAACTAAATTATTATAACAAATTAAACTAGAAGGTTCACTCGGTAGAGCGCATACCTTCACATATCACAAGATTGGGCCTTGAATTATGAACATTTTGCTAATTGGATAGAAATTGACCGTGCTATGGTAAAAATAAGATGTTGACCTTTCAAGACCTTGACCTTTGACCCGATCAATCCCAAAATCGAATCAAATGGTCCCCGGATAATAACCAATCATCCCACTAAATTCCATGCAATTCAAAGAAGATTTCGACCTTTTCATGACCTTGACCTTTGACCCGGTCAATCCCAAAATCTAATCAAATGCTCCCCGTTTAATAACCAATCATCCCACCAGATTTCATGCGATTTGGTTTAATACTTTTTGACTTATGCGAATAACACGCACGGATAAAAATACACTGCGATCAAAATATTACCTTCTGCATTTTCAATCTGAAGCTAAATATATATGTTAACCTAAACATTCTTTCAAATCATAATGAAAAAGATGTATCTTCAGTTACCTTTTTTAATCTTTTTAAACTAAATTATTATAACTAATTAAATCATGCATTTGACTCTTAGACCCTGTTGTTCTGGACCACTGACCATTGCTGGAGACAATTATTGCCACCTGTTTTTTTTCACCTGAAGTAACTTCCAGCGGTCATGTCGTCCGATTGGTCGTCGGGGCGATGCTTTTTGGGTTCTCGGGGCCCCACGATGTAAAAGAGCACCAAAACAAACACAGTGTGCCGAGAGGGAATGAAAGGAAATACTGTTTGGGAGCGCAAACACGGCGGCTCTGACTGTACTGGGAACGCCGTTTCTACTGGAGGCCTGGCCCGGAGCCAGCAGGTAGGATGAGGAGCGCGGGGGCCGAGGATGAAGAGGCAGTCAGACAATAGGCTGAGCGCTAAGACAGAGCGGATCCGCCGGTAAGCACCGGGACCAAAAGTTTAAAGCCCCCACAAAACATTCACCGGGAGGGTTTTAATGCGATTTCTAGAAGTAAAACTCAGAGTTCGTACGGTCATGGAAAACCTGGAAAAGTCATGCAGGGTTTTACACATTTCGATAAATGGATTTCCATGACTTTTCCATGACTTTTCCATGACTTTTCCATGACTTTAAACCAAATTTCCTTGACCAAACTGAAATATCGGTATAAACATGATACATTTGGAAAATTGTGCGTATCGCCGGCTTATATTTTGAGCGTCTTTCTTTAAAAAGATATTAATTATGTCAAACTCGGTGTAAATGAACATGTGATTATAAGTTTTTTCCATGACTTTTCCAGACCTGGAAATGACCATTTTAAAATTCCATGACTTTTCCAGGTTTTCCCTGACGGTAAGAACCCTGTCATGGCAAATGGTCATTTCCAGGCCTGGAAAAGTCATGGAAAAAACTTAAATCATAAAAGTTGGGGAAAAGTCATGGAAATTTGTTATGATCACGTTTATTTACACCGAGTTTGAAATAATGAATATGTTTTTTAAAGAAAGACGCTCAAAATATAAGCCGGTGTACGCTCTCGATACACAAAATCTTCTATATTGTTCATGTTTTTACCGAGATGTCAGTTTGGTCATGGACATTTGGTTTAAAGTCATAGAAAAGTCATGGAAATCCATCGGTCAAAATGTGTGAGAACCCTGAAAACTCTTAAAAATGTTCGTGCCATCCTCTCTTTTGATTAATCTAATCTCACCTCTTGCTCTCCAAGGCCTCTCTGCGTACCGCGGCCTGCTCCAGGGCCCGGAGCCCGACCACAGATGACATGAAAGCGACCGGCGGCGTGCCCCGCCCCTCTGCTGGCCTGACAGGTGTCTCTGCATGTAACCACATCCTCACAGAGGTGTATTCTGGGAAAAGGACAACGGCAACAGCCGGAAGATCTGAGGCGTCGGACGGGGGTCCTATTCACCGCTCTGGGACGCAGCCACAGACGTGCAAGAGGATAGTCTTCCAGGCCGGGAACGGCCGGCTTTGATGCAGCTTGGGATTTTTTTTATTTGCTCAGCTCAACATACGTTGCCCCCCCCCTTCCCCCCTCCTACAGTTGTCCGCCCCCATTCTCTCTCTCTCTCTCCATGCTACTGATACCGCAGGAGGATCTGACGGATAGCCTCCAGCAGATGGTTCTTCGATGCTCCGGTGGCATTTCATCTACAGGATTCAACCGTCTACTCTTTGCTCGTGCAGTACTGTGTGTGTGTGTGTGTGTGTGTGTGTGTGTGTGTGTGTGCAGATCATGCATTCTGGGAGATTTCTATCCTACGACAAAGTTGTACAAACGGACAAGCGTGCAGAGAAGCTCCTCCCACAAGGAGACTGACTCTGGCGTTCCGACTCCAGGTCCTTTGTTTCGAGACAAGTCGTTGCCAAATGACAGAACAATGGGCGTGGCCTAAAAACCGTGTCCCGCCTCGCTCCTCGTTTACAAGGATGATGTCACAGCGGCGCTGCGATGTTTACGTTTTTATCAAGAGGATGTTGATGTTGTTTACCTTAAATGGACCAAATTTAATAGATTTTGTAAACTCAATATGTAGATTATTGTTAATATATCAGTATTTATACTCAGTTCATCGTCCACCAAACGCCTGTTCTGTAGCTCGAGGCGTAGCACCACGACGATGTGGTGTATGGATACACTCCGCCCCTCGTGGATGTTCTTTGCTCTGAGCGTTTAGTGAGTTGACTCAAAGTGTGTTCATAGATATGGAGGACTCAAAATGACTCAAGTATAAATAAATAAATGCATGAATAAATATAGGAATAAATAAATAAATGCTTAAATAAATGTATAAATACTTAAATAAATGCTTAAATAAATGTATAAATAGACAGAGGTTCGGACCGCCCAGCTCATTTGAATATACGGACACGTAAATGTCACACATAAATACATGAAGAAATACGAGTGGACACATAAATAGACAAATAAATAAATGAAGAAATACAGAAATGTAGAAATATATTTATTTAATGATGGCCTGTTGATTTATAACTTATATTCATTCAATCCTGTATTTATTTATACATTTATGTAAGCATTTATTTATTTATACATTTATTTATACATTTATTTAAGCATTTATTTATTTATTCCTATATTTATTTATTCATGCATTTATTTATTTATTTATACTTAAGTCATTTTGAGTCCTCCATACATAGAAGGAAACATTAGTGTTGTATATCAGAAGTTTCATCATATATTTGTGATGACCTTGTCAGCGATACTTGAATGTCACGCATGTTTTTCTCATATCAACGGATGATTATTATCATGGTGATTTTGTACGGTAGTTTTTCAACTGGTTTGAATACGATCGATGGTATTGTGATCGGTGTCGTGGAGGTACTACTTTACTACGCCGGCGCATGATGTGTGACAAAGACCAGAGGACTCAAATCAACGCGTCCTCTCCTGCGGTGATGTTTACAGTCGGATTGTTTAATCTGTTTGGTAGCTGATGGTTTACAACACACATGCATGGGATTGTCATGTTTTTGGGATCATCAAGTCGGTGTGTGTCCAGCAACATGGACATGAACGCCGAGTCGACATCGAGACACGATCATGTCAGTAAACGCATTCGTTGTCATCACTGGACTTTGATTTCTTCACTTTTGCCATCAGAATGAACCCTGTTACCTTAATACAATAAAATGCTCTACAATACTAAACACAGGGTTCGTACGGTTATGGAAAACCAGGAAAAGTCATGGAATTTTAAAATGGTCATTTCCAGGTCTTGAAAAGTTATGGAAAAAAATGAAAACACAAAAGTTTGGGAAAAGTCATGGAAATGTTGTTAATTTACGTCGAGTTTAAAATAATTCATGTGTTTTTGAAAGGAAGACTCAAATTATAATCCGGCGTACGCCAAGTCCAAACAGATTTGCACATAGGGATAATAGTTTGATTAAAAGAATAAACATTTATATAAGTGTTTCTAAGAATAAACATGTATAGTAATGTTTATTCTTTTAATCAAACTATTGTCTCTCATTCTTTTGTTTCATTTAAGGTATATTGTATGCTTTGTAATTCTCATTGTTTGAATACTACATTTTCAAAAAGTTTTCATGTACACACCGAGATTTCATTTCGGTCACGGAAATTTGGTTTAAGATCATGGAAAAGTCATGGAATTCCAACGTGGTGTACGCACCCTGTAAACAAACACAGTAATGGAATTAGAACAATGGAATTAGAATTAGAACAATGGAATTAGAACAATTCTATCCAACTGTCCATTTTTAATAAAAAAAAAAAAAAACAAGGTGTTTCCAAGAGTAATAGGAACGACATTTACAGTTTGTGATGTAGTTAAGCGTTCGCTGGGCGACATACATCGTCTCAAAACCAAAAAAAAACGATCCCTGGAACCTCGGCCCCGTTGTATCGCAGAGGTGAACATAACCACGGAGATACGACTCTGAATAAAAAGGTTTCCAGCATGTTTTCACGATTCTTTCTCAGGTGATTCTTTTTTAATTCAACAGCATTTTCATCCTAAACGAACGGCGCCGCGGCGTCGCTCGGACGTTCGGAGGCGTCCCGTGCGTCAGCGCCCGAGGATTTGTTTGCTCTCAACAAACACTTTAGTTTCGCCCTCTGACGTATTCCTATCATGCATTCAGTCCGCATTCTCGGTCATTTTCTTTTTCTTCTTTTTTGACCGCTATTATTGTCCGTCCTTGAGGATGCAGCGGTCACTGAAAGGCAGCTATAGTTCTGTTCTTCTGGCGACGCAACACTGAGGTACAGGCTGTTCAAAAAACGCTGGAATAATACATAAAAAATAAAAATAAAGGAGAAACACTGACGTCAAAAGGCAAAATGCTAAGAGGAGAGGTCTGATGGGTTTGAGAGTGCCGTCCGTGAAGTGGCGTCGTCTCGGTGAATGATGGCGAGCAGAGCGGCGGACTGCGTCTAGCTGCACTTGCAGGACTTGACCACCATGTTGGAGAGCTGCTCCACTTTGGGGGAGCGGCCCACGTAGTAGAGGATGGTGAGCGGCTCCAGGTCCTGAGGGACGCAGCAGGGCGAGGCCGACGCCTCGGGGTTCAGCGTGTTGTACAGACTCAGCAGCTGAGGAGGAGGAGGAGGAAAGAGGAGGAGGAGACGGGGGTCAGAGGTCACGTTCCCACGGACAGAACCACGACCCGAATGCGTCGCTCTTAGAATAGAATACAATAGAAATATACTTTATTAATCCCCAAGGGGAAATTTGTTGACAACAGTAGCAGCACCGATAAAACTAAACACAATAAAATATAAATATAAGAAAGAAAGAAACAGTGACTGTGCATAAAGTATACAAAGTGAAATATAAAATACAAAATAAAATAAAATATATATGTATATATACAACATATATGCAATTACAGCAATGTAAAATAAAATATAAGTATAAGAAAGAAAGAAAGTGACTGTGCATAAAGTAAAGTGTGCAAAGTGAAATATAAAATACAAAATACAATAAAATATATATGTATATATATATATATATATATATATATACATATATATTTTATATATATATATATATACACAACATATGTGCAAATGCAGCAATGTAAAATAAAATATAAGTACAAGAAAGAGAAAGTGACTGTGCATGAAGTAAAGTGTGCAAAGTGAAATATAAAATACAAAATAAAATAAAATATGTATATATATATATATATATATATATATATATATATATATATATGCAAATACAGCAATGTAAAATAAAATATAAGTATAAGAAAGAGAAAGTGACTGTGCATAAAGTAAAGTGTGCAAAGTGAAATATAAAATCCAAAATAAAATATATATGTATATACACACAACATATATGTAAATACAGAACTGTAAAATAAAATAATATATATATATATATATATCTAGATCTCTTGCGCTCCTTCTCACCGAGCTGTGGGTGGTGTCGGCGCTGCGTAGGTAAGGACACGGGCCGGAGCAGAAGTTGGCGTAGTAGCCTTCGGGCTGATGGATCCACCTCCAGCCCAAGTCCTGCCGGAAATTAATATATAGCGGTCGTACGCAGCAGTTCTCCTCGTAATTGCTGCAAAACAAGAGAGGACAGAGAGGATAATGAGCAATTTAACAGTTATACATTTTTCCTCCCCGTGGGCACGCGGCCAGAGAGGAGAGCGCAGCTCAGAAATTCCACTCTCAGGTGTGCCCTTGTTTTCCCTCTTGGAGCGAGCCCAGGTGTCTTTTTGGTGCTGCTTGTCCTTCGGAGACGAGGAGACGGCGTGTGAGAGGAGGTGGCGTTGGCGTGGGCGGATTCAGACTTGTACGGGATAATACCTCTGTCGTGCTCGAGTGGGTGATTAACAAGCTTATTCTACTCAGCGCCTACACACTCGTCTTCTCTGCCATCTTTTTTGAGATGTGAAAGCTGATGTTTGCATTTGATCTGGAGGTCTCCAAACTCTCCAGCATGGAATATGCCTAATATGAACTATTGATAAACTCTGTCAAATTCATTGAATGTATTTTAACTCTAAATATGTCCTTCTGGTCACATGACATCTGTTGTTCTGTCCATCCTGGAGAGGATCCTTCTCTGTTCTCTCCTGAAGGTTTCTTTCCTGTTTTCCCTGGTCCGATGTGAGGTCAAAGGTCAAAGGTCAGGGATGTCTATGTGTACAGATTGTAAAGCACTCCGAGACACATTTGTAATTTGTGAAACTGGGCTATACAAATAAACTGAATGGAATTGAAAATCTTGTGAATTACCCCCTCGATATCTAAAAAAATCAAGTGCAGGAAAAAGTCAAAGACAATAGTCCAAGCCTTTGTTTCACACATTTTCAAAGGCCGAAGAAGTGTGCCTTACTTGAAGCAGTAGTTGGTGTCGAGTGCCCGCTTCCGCCTGCGGGAGGAGGACTGGGCCTCCAGCCGGTGGGGGGGCAGCATCATGAGGATGAGATGCGGGTAGAGCTGCTCCTTCTGCTTCTTGGCGCGGCTCAGGTCCTCGTAGTCGGCCTCCATGCCTGCGGGAGACAGTCACGCGGTCTTCAGGACACCGAGAAACACTGCAGATTTATTCATATCAGGGTTCGTACGGTCATGGAAAACCTGGAAAAGTCATGGCATTTCAAAATGGTCATTTCCAGGCCTGGAAAAGTCATGGAAAAAACTTAAATCATAAAAGTTTTGGAAAAGTCATGGAAATGTGTTAAAATCACGTGTTCATTCACGCCAAATTTAAAGAAAAACGCTCAAAATATAAGCCGGCACACGCTCTCAATACGCAACATTTTCTAAAATGTTCATGTTTGTACCGAGATGTTCAGTTTGGTCATGGAAATTTGGTTAAAAGTCATGGAAAAGTCGTTGAAATCCATATATCCACATATTGAGGACGTAAAGACGCCTTCAAGAGCCGACGTCAGCATCTTATCGGTGTCGTCAGCTGTAACTTTTACAGGAGGATACTGTAATCTCCAGGAGGGGCTTCACTCCTCGTCCCTCCCTCCTCACCCGTCTCCTTATTCGACACTAGTCTCTAGCTTCCTTCTTTCCTCCCCCCCCCCCCCCCCCCTCTGGGCCTGCGTCTGCTCATCCAATCTACCCCTGATAGCTAAAGCAGTGGATATCTCGGGAGAGATGCCTCTGTTGGATGTGCACGCCCCTCTTTAATTCGGGGCCAAGCGTCTGAGCGCCGTGGCAGCACATTCCTCGCGGCCGAGCCGGTCGGTAGCGTTCCCAGGGCCGAGGGCCCGGGGGCCCCGGAGCTAAGTGAGATTCCAGATCGATTGTATTCCCATGCTCTGGGTCTCTCGCTCTTCATCTTAGAGAGGAAAGCCATTATCTTAGCTACTCGTCCTCAATGGGTATTGCTGCTGGAGGAACATGTTGATGACAGGATGAGAAGCCCTCGTGATAAGGACCGTATGGTGGACGTTACTGTGTAATAACCACCAGACGGAGGGAACACTGCTCTAGACGACAACACGCACAGTGAGAGACGCAATATACACCTCAGTCATCTTTTATTTGGCATAAATGCAATTCAACAAAAGGCCTTTTGAGCCTCTTGGGTGAAGTGATTTCTTTTAATCTTTCATTGAATCCTTTGTCATTTGTAGAAGTATAGTTTAGAGTCGTATAGCAGACATGTATACATAGCTTTGCAGGAGCTTTGACATGAACACAACACCAACCAATGCGAGGCATTTGCAACTTTTAAAATGATAAATTATTTGACTAAAATAAGCTCATGCATAAACTGGTCCTGAGATCCATTCATGCAAATCCTTCTAAAACCAGCAGAGCCTCAACAGGGCTACTCAGAATGAAACACATTAAAACAAACATGAGATCCGATCTGGAACATTAGACAAATCAAACAGATGTAAATGTTTTCTATCTCTTGATCATGAACATAAACCGGCAAACATTCACTGTGAAAGCTCACGACTCACTATCTATTCAACTGGAACCATGACTATTGTTTACTTTTTTGAATGTATTTCTCATTTAAATGAGAGATGTTTTGTATTCATATTATAATATCCTCACATGAATGCGTCTGATTCCCGATCTGAAACCTCGGCAGTACGGTTTTCAACAAATTCATGATGCCTGCCATAAAATTTGAATCCGTTTTCATAAAAAAAACAAAGAATCCAAACCATTCAAATGTCTCCACCGCTCGCATTGACACATTAAACACACTCTCACCTTTGAACTTGACCTCCAGCACCTCGTTGGCGTTCTCGATAATGTCCCCGTTGGGCCTGAAGGTGTGACAGGGACAGTGGACGCTGATCTCCAGGCCCAGGTTGGTTTCTGAGGGGGGGGGGGGGACAAGAGCAGAGGGATGTAGGCGGCTAACGTTCCCCCTGAAGCTGCTATCCCGAGCTATTTGGCAGGTTGTGCATTGAGGTTTCGATGCGAGGAGGGGGGGGAGGGGGGGGGGTGTGTGTCCCACTCACGTCTGTACATCAGCCACTCCCTCACGGTCTCCGTCACGTCGAAGGAGACCCACTCAGGAGTTCCCTTGGTCAGGACGTTCTTGCCCCCGATGTAGCGCTGCTTGGCTTTGGGGTCGTCTTTCTGGAGGATCTGCGAGGAAAAGATGAAAATGTGACCCAGCTGCATAAACTCTCCTTCACACACACACACACGCACACACACACACGCAGAGAACCAGAGCTGTCTGTCTGAGCCAGACTCTCCAGGACGCCTTGGGCCAAATGTCTACTCTTCATGGAAAAAGTGACTCCCTGTGTTGATATCCCCATTCTGCGAGTTAATGCCTGCGTGTTACCCTCCTGCCAACGGGAACCTGGCCGTCCTTCGCGTCAGCGGTTCAAACGTACACTCCCTGGACACGGGGTCGAGCAGTTCGGGGTTCGCATGCGTATAGGGCGCACTGCGTGATCACGTCGAGGCCCCGAATGCACGAACCTGACGATACACAACAGTGTGGTCCAGACATTCCTGTCTCCATCAGCACTGCTCTGAACAAAGGTGTTTATCTGTGGTGAGGCATGTGTGTGTGTTTGGGAGCTTTGGATAACCAGGTTCCTGAACATTGTCAGCCTCTAATCTGTCTTCCTGTGGGACCGAGGGGCCCCCGGCAGCCCTCTGCCAATCAACTCCGGCCTCGAAGTGTGGGGGCGAGCAGGCGGCTCCGTTTACTCCCCCGGTGGGTGACCCTGCCTCTATCTCCTCCGAGGCCCCTGGAAACAATCCGACGGCGCGGTCCGGAGACGCTCGTCTCCCCGGCAGGAAATGTTGGAACCCGATCATCACTCCTCGTGTCTCACGGGAGATTAATGAGGAAACCGGGGAAGAAAAAAGAAAAAAGATCCATCCTTGCCACCCCCCACACACGGACACTAAGCAGATGCTCGCTTTAACCGAGAAGAAACCTCTTAAACACACACATGCAGGTGCAGATCTAAAAGCCCAGTTGAAAGTATACACTCGGTATAAAACTGAGAGAAGAAACTGCTGAATCGGGGGGTTCCTGTGCACGCTCTTGACTTTGTCCTCACGTAGAATGTATTTGACGATACACGTGGAATAAAGATCAGCGCATGCAAAAAGGAGAGAGGAGAGAGGGAGTTGGACACCGTGATATGAGTGTTTGCATATTTCCCGCTGACCTACGCCGTAAACTCTGAGTGGAAACGAACGGTCGGCGCACACACACACACACACACACCTGGTAGAGCTCGATCCGCTGCTCGTTCCTCTTGGCGCCCGAGTTGGGGATCCGCAGGGCTCGGAACTCGGCCCGGAACAAGTTGGAGGAGTTCTTCTCCATGGTGGAGACGTTGAAGCGGAATACCTTGGAGGTGATCCCCTTCAGGCACAGCGGGAGGTCGTCTGCAGGTAAAGTGGAAAGGGTGACTTGACAGTGACTTTAAGGATGCATTTAAAATTTAAATATCTCCTTTAAAAATAGATCGGAACTCTCATTGTTTCTCATTCTATCATCCTTTTAAACTCTTATCCATGTGTTATCTCCTAGTGTGCATGTTATCAAAGCCTATTTTCCTTATTTTCCTTATACATTATTACTATTATTATTATTACTGATTCACTTTCTGCAGAGGCTTCCCCTCCCTTATACAGTTTTCAGATAAAAGCAAACTCTTATTTTCTTTTTTACTGTTACGTGCGCCGTTACCACGCACCATCTGCTTATGCTTTGTGCGCTCCGAGTTAGCAACTAGTTGAAGCCATGAAATGAAAACCAAATGTCCCATGCATGCGGTGGTGCAGCCGGCTGCAGCGGGACGCCAGCAGGCTCCGCCCCCTCCCCACCGGCTCCGGAGCCCAACAGGTGCTCCCAGGGCTCGGACACAAGCCAAGTTTCCCTCGGAGCGAGGAAACATGTGGGCTCACGCGCCTGGAGAGGAACAATACCCGAGGAACCTCTCGGAGGGCGACTCCATCGCGAGGGTAACGCCACTAAGTGCACGCTCGACAAGAAATAACTTGCAGCCTGCAGGGTGTGGGGGGGGGGGGGGTGACTGAACTCTGCATCGGCTAAATGAATTGTAATTATATGTAAAAACGTTGTGTTGCATTGAAACCTTTCCCCTTTTTACATCATAATGCCGTATGACAGTTTATTATTTGAGCAGGCGACACATCTGTGGAGCAAAACAAGCACAAAGCAAACTTTTTCCAAGTCATTAATTTATTTATCACCCCAAGCTGAAACTTTAATACCAAGCCTCAGATGTGCTGATGGGGGAAAGAGGGACTGCATTGCACCTTTAGCTGATTTTCACTTTGGGGACAAATGGAAACTCCGAGGTTCAGTTGTTTCTTTGTCATGCAAAAGGAACTCGCACATCTCCAAATATCTGTACTTAATTTGACCCGCGCTCCTATTTCAGTGTCCTCCCAGTCATTATCTGATATTTCCACACAGCTTTTTTCAACTTTCCCTATTTATAGGTGACCTTTTCAGCATTCATCCCAAGCCAGATATCTGTCCAGTGTTTCCACGCAATCTATAAGGAGGAAACCTCAGTAGCCCTTTCCCCCCCCTAACCCCCCCCCCCCAGCATAAGGTGGAAAGCCCCACTTTGAGGGGAGATTTGAAATTCTAATCAAGTCTTCGGTTTCCTTTTGGATGACCTCATTTTTCCTATTGCAATGGTTTAGGTGGATTTCACATCAGGGCTTATTTATGCCAAGGGTCTGAAAGGTAATGCGTTCCACGTTGGTAAGTGGAGGGGGTCGCTTGCATAATTAAATTAAATGCATTCAGAAAGGTTCGGACCCCCACACGTTTTCAAATGATGGCTTTTAAGAGTCCTGGGATGCTGTTTGACCTGTAAACTGCAGCGCAGCTTTACGTCAACAGGCTCCATCGGGGTCGTCTTTCTCGCTGTAACTCCACTTGAAAATGGATGATTTGGGCGTTAAGCATGAATTTAAATGAAGATTATTTTCTAAACATTATGTAAGTAAAGAAAGTAGATTTGTATAGTTCGGATTTAAATAAAAAACTGTTCTCAGATCGGATTCTAATTCTAATATTGGGATTCACTACAAAGAACTATCATTAAAACGTTGCTTTATGTTCCCATAACAGCCCGGATAACAGAACGGTGCCTCGTTGATCTCATTCTTGTGTTATTACTTAAGGAAGATTGAGCTTAGATGGGCTCTTAATGAGGGATTTGGGGGAAAGCTTGTTCAGGAAGTCCTCGGGACAGACGTTTGCACAGCTCTGTAGTAAAGCCTCGCCCAGAAGCTCCCGACCACACCTCTCGCTCCGCGGCGTCTGGGATCCTCTCTTCGGAGAACAAAGATGGAACTTAAAAAAACGGAGGAATCAGCTCTTTGCCCTTCCGCCCGCGGGGTTGAGCGTGATGTCAGTCTCTCCACAGCTTTGAGGAGGTAAACAAAGGAACTAGGAAGCATCGGGCAGCAGGTGCTAACCAGTCGCTGATGTGTCTCCTTGAGCTCATCGAGGAAAATAGAAGTGGAAATATGGAAATATATGAATTTGAGTGCTTTACTATCACGTGACAGTCAGTCTCTGAAATATCCATTTGCACTATGCTATTCAATGTCACATGGATATTTACACAATTGTTATTACATTGTAATAATACAGGTTTAAATTGCTGTTTTTGTATCAGAGGGGGAGTCTTCAGTACTGAGATGATGGGACGCAGTTGAAAAACAACTTTTTTCCCACTTCATTAAAAGATGAGGAAGCAAAAAAAATGGTTGAAGCGTGGGAGTGGGAGGGGGGGGGGGGTCAAGCCAAAGACCTCTGTCTCTGTTTGCTCAGATGACATCATCCCTCTACTATCCCATATATCGGATACCCTGCTGTCCTCAGCGTTAGTCCTCATTTTCTCTCTTATTGTGCCAGAGGGCTTCATTCAGTCCAGTGATGCTCTTATTTAACTCCTTTAACAGTAGTCGGTTAATGATGATAAATAGTGTGCCACATTAACTTTCTGATGCACCAGCAAATGAAGAGCTACCGCTGCCCAGTCTCACTTCTCTAAGTGGCACATTAAAGTACGACAGAAAGCTTTCTGTTCAACTTTTTAACAAGGCATTTAAAAAAAAAAAAAGCAAAACTTGCCTATACATTCCCAAACTATCCCACCTTTCCAGAAACGGTGGATGTAAAACTCATTATATTCAGCAGGAAAATGAACTACACTGCGAAATGATCAAGGTGACGGATGTTATGATCCACGGCAACGCTCCCCCTCTCTTTAAGAATTACCGAATGGAAAGGGAGAGTGCTAATTAACGTATCCTGGCACCTTGTGTTCATTTCCGAATACACTTCTTGGATAAGCTGCTTAGTGCCGGTAGTCCGGGTCGTGGACTATCACCTCCACCGTGGCCTGCAGCGTGAGCCCGGCGTGACGTGTCCTGGGCACCTGGCCATCACTGATCCCACTCCTTAGACCTCTGTTTGTTTTGGGAGCTCTGGCTACCTCTGACCAGAGGATAAACCCCGAGCTGTATATTTTGAGTGTCAGAAGCACTTTGTAGGGCCTGTGAAATGGATTTGATTCAGGACTTATGCTGGAACCAGAGGCTCTGCTTAATGTCCCAGCGCAGCGTAAACACCTGTTGATTTAAAAATGGTAACACCATGCACGAGCTGGCAGCTGACACACATCGAACTCCTCCACTTCAAACCGACTCTGGAGGATCTGCTGCTCGGCGAGCTTCTGTTACTGTTTTTTGGAACAATCAATGGACCATAGTTTATACAGGAAATACCAATATGGATGACCAAGGGAATTAGATCATCGCTGAGAGCTCGGCTCCTTGCTACTGGAGAGGAATACTGGGGAAATAGAAGCGAGAGAGAGAGCGCTCACACTGGATGAAAAATATTGGGAAACTCACGGCCAGAAAATGGAAATGAGGTATTGGAGTTGGCACTGGATACCAAACCTAACTGCCTGAGAATTTTCCCCGCTTAGGAATGTGTCAGACTTAGGCTGGAGTTCCCATGGCTTCGGTGTGAGGTATGTATGAGGAATGGCGCTCATTCCAATTAGACTGTTTACTTTGCCCTCTTGGTTGCGCGCCGCTCCACTGCGCACAGGAGTCACGGCGCACTGGCACAACCAACCCGGTGCCAATCACACACAGTTAATCCAACCTATAGTGTTTCAAACACATGTTGTAGTTCCTGTAGGAGGACTTACTAGGATTTGCACACACACACACACCTGAAGAGTCGCGATAAAAACAAAGAGCTTACTGTTTTCTGGCGGACCATTGACCATGTTGAACTTGTAAATCTCTTTGGCGTAGTACTCGGTCTCCGTGTTATCCTGTCCACAGCTCTGATGCCGGTCTCGTCCCAGCTCCTCAATGAGCTCCTTGGTGCTGTTATAAAGGGCCAGGACCTGAAACGGCACTTGGCTTGGACCTGTTGTTTGAGGCGGACTGGTCAGTCGCAGTTTACTGAGAATCTGCCCGCGGACCGCTTCCACTCTCTTCTTCTTGATGTGGTCGATGTCCACAGTGGTGCACGTGGAAAGCGACAGAGTCATTGTCACACAGTTGGAAATGAGGAAAAACAGAAGTGCATTTCCCAGATTCATATTTCGCTCTGTGTTGCCTCACAGCCGAGGCTTGTCAAGTAGAAGAAGAAGAAGAATCAGCTCCGCTTTGAATACAATCCCTTCCTCTTCTCATTCAGGTCGTCAGTGAGTCTTGTTCCAGGAGGAATCCCATTTTCTTAAGTGCTATGTCATCTTTGCAAAATGAGCATTTGCATGGAAGCAAATCCGTGCCATTTTGGAAAATACTGTCAACTCTTCAATACAACTCGTTACTCTACTCGTCATTACCCCGTATCTCATGCACGCGCCTCTTCTCGTCTTCGTGCGTTTATAGTGCGCCGATCTCTGCACGGCAGTTCAGTTCCTCCAATGCATCGGGCTCTTTCCATCCAGCCGCATGTATGGAGTCAGTGTGTCTCCGCTCCTCCGCTGCAGTCCGGCCTCAAACCCACTCACACGCGCTCCACGCTCACTCATACTTTATAGCCACATGCTGTGACGTTTTCGAGGGAGGGGCCGCCAGTTGCAGCCTCCTTTCTGACAATGAGATCTCTCCTGTTCTGAAATGCATTTCATTCGCCTTTGAATAATATTGTGTGTGCGGTCAAACTTAATTAAATGAGCGTACTATTGGGCGGAATGCGATTTCGCAATAGCGGCTCTCCACTAAAGACAGACACTGGATCGTTTTGTGGAGAATGTTGTTGTTTGTTGTTCTCTCTACGGATGAAGGGAACACATCCCATTAGATGCTTTATGGATACAAGTATATAGAGTACAATAATGTGATACTGTGTATTCGTTAAGTCCCACTCCATCAATGACGTTATGTGGGTCTTTGGATCTTGGGAAGTGTTGACTTTATCTCAAATAAAGTTTTGGAGGAAAATCAAATGCAGATGGAATGTCAAAGTGGACAAAGGACACTGAAGGTGCACAGGAGCTCAGCTGCTGTGATCCACTGGATGCTGCTACTGTTCAGCTTCTCCTCAACAACGTCAAACATGCGTAACAGCGACATCTAGCGGACATCTGGGGAAACTGCAGGTCCCATATACATCCATTCTCAGCCTGAAGCTATAGTGTGGGAATTGACCTGGCCTGAGTTAGATGACATAATCTAACGGGGCTCTACTTGATTGAGGATGAGGATGAAACAATGTCAAAGGGCGTGAGAGTTGTGGGAAGGATGATGTTTGTTTGGTGAAAAGCAAACTCTGATTGTTTAGATGACATCATTTTTTCTGAACCCCTCCCTCATGTTTTAGAGACCCAACACAATACTGAATACATCATTAATCCGACTATTCACTTAGCATGCTTCTGGGTGCAAGGCATGAGATTAAACATTTTAGGAAATGGGTCACATGTCTTAAATCAAATCTTAATGTAGAGAGTCTTCTTTCTATTTGGACAGTCCTGTCTTTACTTTACTTTTTCACAAGTACTTGATTTACGTTGCACTGAACATTACATGTTGGGGACACAATGGGCCACTAAAGCCCAATGATCCTCCAGAAAACAATGATGTCATTGCTCACGAGAAGCCACTTACAACCCTGCGCCAGGAAAGACTGATAGAATATACAAGCACACACACACACAACATATATATATATATATATATATATATATATATATATATATATATATATATATATATATATATATATATATATATATATATATATATATATATATATGCCAGACAGAGACATGTATAATCATCCTAATCAGCATAATCATATAAATGTACATATGTAAACACACACACACACACATATACACACACATTTTTATATATATATATATTATACTGCTAATGTTATATTGTTTATTGTTTACGGCATTCAACTGGGACGCGAACGTTCCTCGCCTTCTGATTGGCGTTGCCATGGAGAGCGTTGCCATGTGACGCTTTGTAATAACCAGGAAGCCGCAGCGGCCCTGCTAAAGACGAGCGGAGAGACATGGAGGACAACTTTCCGCTCGGAGAGGTTGGCTCGGTAAAAAATGTAAGCGACTCGTCGGAAAGCAGCGAATGCAGTTAAGTTAAATAAGTGTGTGATGTAAACAGAGTTGAGAGCATGACGTCACTGCAGCGAGGCTAATGGTAGCTCACGTTACTGTAGCTACTAACGTCAGTATTAACTTAGTTAGCTGTGAATGAGAGCTATGTGACGTATCTGTTACCAGACACATATATATTACCCTGTTATTTACTGTTGTTGAGCAACAGCAACAGGAAGGTTTGTCTTTGAGTGTGACGTTATAGTTAGGTTAGCTAACTATCTGCTATCTGAGCGCTAGCTGCATGCGCACGCAGCTCAATGTTTTGCTGTTAACCTCTGTTGTTTTCTTTACCAGACGACATGAACCATACAGAAATAAACATATTTGCAGTGAAAGTCAAACCGTTTCTTTAAAAATATCTGCATTGCACTTAACTATTTTCAGTTTACAGTAATATTGCAGTGCTATTTTGTATTTTGTCATATTTTCTTTTACAATATGGATGAAAGTTATACAGAAATAAACTATAGTTTGGTCATTATACGTTATATTTTAAAGTGTAGTGCAGCAATTCAAAAGGAAAAATTAACCTCTAGTGTGACTTCTCAGAATTAGAAGTTGTACATTACAAAGCCAAAGCATACTCTTTTCTGAACTTGGTTGGTTTATGAAAGTGTAATAATCTGATCTATATTATTTTAGTGCTAACATGTGATTGGCTCATTAGATGGCTGGCACAGTTATAGAAAATCAAAACCACAAAGTATGTGGTGATTATTGCAAGTGCCAGCTTCTGGCTTTATGATTTAAAATGTCCAATTGATAAAAATGATGCACATTTCCCAGGTTGTAAAGTCTGGACGGAGAGCTCGCCTCGCAGCGGACCAATCCTCGTTTGAAGATGCTCGTCCCGTTAGGAAGTCCTCCACGTCTGCTTCCATGGGAGAAGTATGTAAACACGTGATATTAGAGAGTGAGAGCTAGTTGCCTGTTATAATTGCACCGTACATTAATCTTCATCAATATTTTGATTTTGTCTCATGCATGAATTACAGGAGGAAGACGAGGTAGGAAGCATGTACAAAAGAAAAGTGGTGACTTTGCATGGCTTTTGCTGCAGATATCAACGTTAAATAATTTACAATAGTAAACGATATCCACGCAGATTGACCTTCACCACCTCTTACGTTACAGCACCAGCTCGACACACATGGTACACATTTGAACGGAGTCCTCATTTATTTGAGTTGCCATTTTCCTACTTTCTGTATTTAAATGCATAGCATATACGGTCACTGTTCCAAAACTGTAGCTCCTCTTCATGCACTTTCTTGTTTGTATTGGATCTGATGTAACTTTAAAACACAACACTTTGTAATTGTTCTCTTATTGAAAAAACAAGCAGATTACATCACTAAAATCGACACGACTACCACATGTTTTATATATCCTCTTTGTATACTATCTACTAGACGTAGTGGAAATGTTGCCGTAAAGTTCTCTCAGTGATGTCTGCCTCTTAAAACATGTTGGAACTAATGTTGCTAGATTTAGACTAAATATAGGGCAATTATTAATGAGATAAATCAAATCAGTAGTGACAGTTGAAATCTTGGAAACAATTTCACTCCATTCATGGAATCAGTTGGCAAACACTGACCCAGCCAACATTCCCAAAGCAAAACATTCCAGAAATGCCTTTTCTTTAAACTAATCTCCCCAAATTAGAACAATTTCCCTAATGTATGAACTAGTATTCTCGCGCCCTTTCTGACCTGCGGTGCACATGCAATACATTTTTCCAGCGTGTCGTGTGACTGGGTGGATTATTTACAGTCTTTGTTTATCAACCCTGGGCTTTTCTGCCTAAAATACCCAACTGATTGGTCACATTCCTGACATCCTTTTAAACAAAGACTCATTTGCTTTTATGGGCTCATGGAGTTTGGCCCTGGAGACCTTCAGAGAATCCCAAATTAGAAACTACGAGAGCAAAGCTCATTTCCGTAACAGCTATAACTATTTTACTACTACTGTGAGGTTCATATTTGGTCATGAAGAATTTGAGGCACATATTTGATTCTCATGACACTTAATGTCCTCTTTATTTTTCTGCAGGGGGAAATATAATTATCACTGTATGTTTTTAGTACACCCAGATACACTTGACTCTACTATCTTGTTTTTCATGAAAATTGTTAATTTTAATAAAATCCCAAACATCAAACATAAGAGGGATTTCACATCACTTGAAGCTATTTGTTTCAAAATTGCTGAAAATGTCTCAATTGTCATTATTATAATCCCCTTTGTTCTTAATAAAGAGACAGTTACTAATTACCCAAAGTTGAGGGAGCCTGTTCAGCCTCAGCTCTCCCGATTAATGGTAATATACAGCAGAGCAGAGGAGCTCCCCCTCCCTCTCCCCTGCTTAATGGTGACATTCAGATTTATAAATGGCTTTGGTGAAGGAACAAGCCATGAAAGATTATTTCCTCTTTCATCATAAACGAAAGAAATTCTTCACGAGCACTTTGTCCTCTGCAGACCCGATTTAGAACGGTTGTTGTGCCTTTTTCTTCCTAATTCATTCGTCTAGTGCGCTCTGAGGAATTCATTCATTCAAGTGCCGCCCTCAGGGTCCCGGTCTCAGGGCCGAGATGCCTTCTCTGTTTACTATTCTCACAATCAAAGAATGAGAGGGAGAGGGTCATTTTTTTTCCTGTTGCTCTATTTCGGGGTCAGACTTACAGGCCCTGGCGGTTCCCACACTCTGCTCCATATGCGCTGGAAACAGACACTATTAAAACTATAATAATAAACAAAACAATGCAGTGCGTAGTGCCAGCTATGTGTTTACTGCATGTCATTCGTTGGTTTATTTGATAAGGGACAGTGCACATTAATAAAAACATTTCTGTAAATATGCCAGTTAGCCAAGAGGCTATTTCCCATCTGTATCTGGGAACTTAAAGTCGAACCTCGGTTTACATGATCCCTGTACCTTTAGTGGGACAATTAAACTTGCATTTTATTGTCTTTTACATCTCTGCTAAAGTTAAACGTTTAGCTTTTTCTGTGGTTGTAGATGAGAGGGGCACCTAATTACACATTTTTACTTTAATAAACTAATTGTACTCGCATAATATGACCTATTCAACACAATATCAAACAAATATTGATTAATTATGACCACTTAAAGCTCAAACTTACACACGGATGATATTTGTATGGTCCAAGAATGATACCTAACAACAGTTGGAATACTGACACATATCATATATTTATTTTATTCATCCTAAGTCAACATTTAATGAAGCTCTTTGCTATTTTTTTCCAGGGTCCTCCTCCGAAACCGGCCCGGCGGCAGGGCGGCTGGGCGGAAGAAAGCTCCGGATCTGGTTCTGCCAAGTGAGTATCTTCAACTTCTCCTCCTCCTCCCTGAAGCCGGAGGCGGCGGGCGGCGGGCGGCGAGCTGCGAGCTGCGGTCTCGGGTTATGTGTTATTAATGAACTCTCATGCTGTTGAATGAGCTTATTTATCAGTGCATATTTGGCACTCGGGCTGCGAATCAACAAGGTTAGGGGGAGCCTGTCCGAGCAGGCAACTCTCCATTCGTCTTCATCTGCGAGCGAGGCGGTAATTGACATGGTTAATGCATCAGCCACAGGAGGGCACTGTTAGTCAGCTAGCCACTTCATCACAGGGGTTCAAGCCACTTAATCAAGCCTCACCACCGCAGCCTGCTCTTTACAAAGGGAGCACAGCGTTGGAGCATTTGTGGAATATTCGGAACAGATGGAAGGTGTTTGCCAAACGCACCGTCTACGACTAACACATCCAAATCTAAATACTGTTCACGACTTGATCAACACAAAGAGGTTTTCATCGTCGCGTGTAACCACCTCTCCTGTTTTATTTTCCGTTCTCGGTCTCAGCGGAGGTGAGAGAGCAGAGGAGATGCATCGGAGTGAACAGGCGGAGCCGACTGTGCTTATTTGCGTGGTTTGCCGCACCGTTAGTGCAAGCCGAGAAAAGTCAGGAGATACTTCATTTCTCGCAGAAGGTCGGCGTGTCGCTTCTCTGCTTTTTACGAAACCCGGCTCGATTCCCAGTCTGGAAGCGATTGAAATACAGGAGGTGTAGAGGAGGTTTGCGTGCGCATTGATCCTCTGTGAAACAAAGTAAGTAATGGTCCCCCCTGGAACCGGCAAGGACTTTTCCCTTCAATGTCACCCCTCATGCTCAATCACCGCCGCCCTCCTCCCACTAATCCCAGCGCAGAAATCCCGGGATTTGTCGATCTATCACTTCTAATTGACACTAAATGATCTGTCAGTTTATTGATGAACCTTTGAAACCAGGTTGTCACAATATATTTTATCCCTAACAACTTTTTCCAGACAGTTTTACCATGTCTATCGCTTCGCCTTACATGAGTCTTAATCAAGGGGCCTGTAATGTGTCTTAAGTGTCGGCCCCCCCGCCCCCCAGACAGGACACAGTCCAAGGGCAGCCAGGTAGTCTCCCTCAGCTCCTCGTCGGCTTGGGCTCTCGTCCCTTCAAGTCGGTTTACACTCACACGGCATCTTCTAAAGCTGAGGATTGTTGCACTAATCTTCAAATTCAAGACCATTCTTTTAATTTGCGTCTCACCCTTAAATAAATTAAAGATTATTTAGCAACGTGTGCAAGTTTTCCGATACGCATAACAAATGCATCCTAACTTTAATGTCCGTATAGCTTGATGGAAGTTAAAGTGTGATGTGACATGGTATTCACATTTCCCCGTCTCCTCACGGGGATATCATACTCAAAGGTGCAGCATCTGTTTTTTTATTTATCCAAGTGTTATTTTTTTTGAGTTGATGAGTTTGTTTGCCTGAATTGAAACGCTGTCTGCTCTGATTGTCAATTTAGTTTTATTTATACAACCCAAAGTCCCAAATCAAATTAGCCTTATAGGCTTTCCGGTCTGTACAGAACACCCCCCGCAGAAAAACTCTTTAATAGAAGAGAAGAACGTTACATCTGGAACACCGAGGGACCCCTCTTCAATGGAGTTGGTGTACAGGTGCTAATTTCTATTTTGACGCTGTTATTTACTTCCATTCGTGCTCACAGCAGCTCTACCTTTCTAGTGATGTCTCTCCTGCGTCGTTATTTTCGGACTCCCTGTACACTGACATTGTAATTGGGTGCACCTTCGCCGGTGGGAATGTATATAAAACTAATTAATACTGCAAGAAATCTAAATTCAGATTATGTAGATTTTGGCAGTTTGAAAGGATAAACATGACGGCAAGGAAAAGACTTTTGCTATTCTGGAAGTATTACTCAATACCACTAGGGGGCACTACTCAACCAGGAGAACAAGCATTTATTGTCAAAAAAAAGAGATTAAAACCTCTTATACACATGTTTAGGCTACTGATAAAAATACACCAACACTTATCTGCTCTGATTCTTTTCTTATGTTAAATGAAGATTTATAAGGTGAGATACTTCTTAGGTAATAATAATGTTACTTTTCTTGGATGTCTGGTGTGATTGCTACCTTTCTTAAAACAGATTGTGAGTGCTAAACACACGATGTTGAGGCAGAGAAGTGTCAACACGGTATTTTGGTGTCTGGCATGCATGAGAGAAGTCTGGAATAGCAGCATGATGCACCAACCACGAGGAGGAGACACAACTATTAGACACCCCTGTGTCTGTAGAGCAGAATTACTATCATTAGATACAGATAGACCGGATATATCATTAAAAAAAAATAATAAAAAAAAAAATACACATATTTTCACACACACATATTTTCACACACACATACATGTACTGCCTAAATTTGAATAAAAGAAGAATGTAATCTGACACGTGTGTTATTTAATGCTTTAAAATGTTTCTGCTGTTCTGTAGATCGTCAAGAAGACCTGCAGCTGAAGACCTGGAAGAGTGAGTGTCCTCTGCCACCGCATCCATATCCCATATCCTCCTGCAGAATTCATCGTTAGTCACATGTGTGTGCATATGGATACGTAAATGTTTGTTCCCTTCGCAGTAATGTGGAAATAGCTGTATTTTCAGATTGTCCTTGGTTGCAACTAATCCTCGCCTTCCAAGAACAATCACTTAACGTGATTAAAAAACAGCGTGACTGAGTTGTCATCACTTTTGTTGCCGTGAGGAGCCAAGTGTTCCCGTTATTCTATTTTCTAACCTCATCCTAGAATAGACATCACGAGGAGAGGCAGGCAGAGGGCGAAGTTGACGATGTTTTACTCGGAGCCCGGTGCCTGAATGACACGCGAGACGGAGGCTATACGTTATTATTATAAAGCTTCCTTGTGTTGAGCTTCTGTCACAACTGCCCTGTCTCTAATATTTATGCAGCTCCAGCTGTTTTTCTTTTTTGTTTTAAATCCTAGAGGTGATGTTGTCTGAGGCTGGGGGGGCTGGTCACCCAGACGGCACGGCACACACCGAGCATGAGAGAAAGACACGAATCAAGCCCATCGTGGAGGAAGAGTAACCCAGCAGCCAACCCGCTCGCTCCCCGCGATGACCTCACCGCTGCATTTTGAAACCACGAGATATTTCGTCCTCTCACACTCTCTGTTTTCTACAGCCGCCGCCTGCGACCACAAACTCCCCCGGGATCAGATGATGAAGGAGGTAAGAACACCCTCACTATATCCCCCACTCTGTGCGTCTCCTCACGGGCAAAGAGGAGTCCTCCGGTGCCTCCCCGGCACATTCATCCTCTGGAAACGGAGCAGATAAGCCGGCAGTCAGATCATCGCTTTTCACCGACGCTCGCAGCATATTTCTCTGAGAATCCAGCGTGGATTCACGTGTTTCATCCTCTTGACCAGTGTGTGACGCTGTGTGAGCTGTGAATATGCTCATCAAATAAAGTTAGAGCTAGAGGTGAAGGGAAATATTGTGGCAGGATTGAAGCGTTAGCCTCAACACCTAGAGCGACTCACTTAGCCACGCACACGCACGCACACGCACGCACACGCACACACACACAGTGTCAGGTTGAATACAGATCCAGCAGTAACTGAGTCACCTGAGGGCCCAACTCTGTGCACCACAACCATGTCACAACTGAGGGGGAAATTTCAGCTAAACTCGTCTGGAATAATTGTTCTATTTGGGGTCACAAGGCGGGGGGGGGGGGGGGGGGGGGGGTAAGGGGTCAAATTGCCATCGTATAGCTAGGTTAGCGGCATGAAATGCTCGGATGCTGAAGGACTTCCACACATCAGTATTATTATTATTATTATTATTATTATTATTATTATTATTGGTAGTTTTGAGTAATGCCATTCATTAAAATTAAAAAAACACTATATTGTTTAAAGCCTTTACATTTACAGTCAATTACAGATCACAACGCTGCTATTCATCATGTTTCTACATTCAGAGTTTTGCAATACACAATAATACAAATTTGAATTGAAATAGTCAAATGTCCTTTTTGTTTTTTATTGAAATATTTAACTTTTATTTTCCCATGAGCACTGTGAACTACGATAGAGTTGCTCACATTATGAAAAATATTGCGATGTAGCAAACTAATTAATTATCTAATCATCGATCAGCTCTAAAGTAAACATTGCATTGTTCCCTACAATGTTTAATAAAAAAAAAATGCATTTAAGAGTCTTATTTATTCAGAAAATTACCATTTAAAAAGTATATTTTGGATTATTAAACTCTAAAATGAAATTTAAATGTCTTTATAATTAACAATGAATTGCACACATTCAGTGCAGGTTGTGAGGTTCGCTAGTCAATGAACAGAACTGTACATAAACGCACATTTGTCCGTCAC
Organism: Liparis tanakae; assembly: GCA_036178185.1. Taxonomy (NCBI): domain Eukaryota; kingdom Metazoa; phylum Chordata; class Actinopteri; order Perciformes; family Liparidae; genus Liparis; species Liparis tanakae. Next base: position 20,824,463 of record CM070093.1, read on the forward strand.
TGTCACGTATGCGCCGGCTCCAGCGGCCCGTTAATTGAAGAGTCCAGAGGTTTTGGTTCTCTTGCAGTAAAGGCCGCCGGAAAGATTATTACTCTGTGGAGGGAGACCTCTTAATACAGAGCCGGAGGCAGGGGCATTGGAAATTACAGTGCTGAGGGTTAGTGAGATAGCCCCTGCGATCTTGATTATGTCCCCTACCCTTATCCCTTATGTCCACTGGCTACAAGCACAGAGAGAGAGAAAGAGAGAGAGAGAGAGAGGGAGAGAAAGAGCCCAGTCCTCCCATCCTCCCATCAGCTGCCCCCACAGCCTCCCGCCGGTCACTTAAAGCAGCGCCAGTATCGCAGAAACACTCGTCTGCTTCATCTCTCGCTCTCTCAGCCGCTGATGTGTTGCATATTGTCCTATAAGCCTTTTTTAAATGGATCCTGTACCCCAGGTAATCATTTGACCGGACCCCCCCCCCCCCCCCCCCCCCCCCCCCGCGCAGATCACCTGTTCTCCAAAGTCACGGCCCGGCGCGTGCCTGCCGGGGAGCGTGTCTACATCCACAGCAAATTATCCCCTTTTGATATTCACACGCCTCAGCGGGAAAAGCCGGACGCGGCAGTAATAAGGATCCGACAAAGCCACCTTGACACATGTCCGGCCGAGGGAAGGAAACGAGTGTCAGGGACGTGGAGAGAGACGGCCTCTTCCGATGGAGTCGGGAGAAGAAACAACCCGCTCGACCTCCGGTAACGGGTCGGATTTGAAGCTCATTTAAAAATGTTGTTTCTGCTTTTCACTTTATAATAGATTTTGCATATAGACAACACAAGTGTGCTTCTCACGGAGAGCGGTAATAGTGCATTAACTGGCTGAGATGAAAAGGCGTGGCTGCGGACGGGGAGACGACCCACAGGAAGCTGTTTGCAGGGAGCCGGCCGGCGAGGCTTTTTGATGTCATTGCACTAAGACCATTAAATTTGATTGGGGGTCCGGGGGGGCCGGATTGTGCTGAACGCTGTGCTTTGTAAATGAGAGGACAAAGTGTCACCGGGGCCTCATGAATATGAAAATAACCCGCGCCCGCATTTATTTGGATATCAGAAACACGGATGAATCGTGTCAGCGGCTAAACGAGCGTGGCATTTTTAATTTTGGTTTAATTAAAAAAAGAGGAATAAATAAGTTATCAACGGAGGGGGATTTTTTAATTTTTTTTTCATATCGACTCAAAATTTGCTACGTTAGGTTTTGTAGAATACAAAAAAAACTTCTCTTTGTACTGGAACTGGAATGTAGTTTTCCATCAAACATCGATGTTTCTTCAACAGTTTTATTTTCGGGAGTTATTTTGAAGGAATGACAGATGCCAAGATATTCCCTCCCATCAGATGCACACTTCCATCTCCTCACCTCTATTTAGCTCCTCTATTGACTTTCCCCTCAGGGCGCGGCACTGTGGCGAGAGATTACCCACGACTCGTGCAGTCCGGCTCTCTCTCTCTTTTCCTCTCTGTCTGTTCCTCCCTCTCTTTCTTCCAGCCTCTCTGTTTCCCTCTCACTGTCAACACTCAATAGGGATGTGCAGCCCCGGAAAATATTGTTCAGGAAATTACACAAAACATCTAAAGTTTTCTTTCAGAGCAGATTGAGAGCCAGTCAGGCTGTTCTATACAACATGTACACACCGCTGATATGATGACAGTGTTACCTCATTGATTGTTGTCTACATTCTTCTATAGCTGTAGTATCCTTCACATGATAAATATCACACACTAATGGACTTCATGATTTAATAAATTACTGACGGGGTTCGTACAGTCATGGGAAACCTGGAAAAGTCCTGGAATTTTAAAATGGTCATTTCCAGGCCTGGAAAAGTCATGGAAAAAACTTAAATCATAAAAGTTTTGGAAAAGTCATGGAAATGTGTTATAATCACATGTTCATTTACGGCGAGTTTGAAAAAATGCATATGTTTTTTTAAAGAAAGACGCTCAAAATATAAGCCGGCGTACGCTCTCAATACGCAACGTCTTCTAAACGTTTCATGTTTAGACCGAGATTTAAGTTTTCTAATGGAAATTTGATATACGGTCATGGAAAACTCATGGAAATCCATCGGTCAAAAAATGTGTAAGGACCCTGAATGAGTCTAAACACATTAAAATAATTCTATTCATGAATTATTGCTAATTCAGCTTAATTGCATCCACTCTCTCTACATCCTCAGTTATGCTTAATTTTTTTTAATTTGCTGCAGCAAACGTCCGTCTGAAAAAAACGCGGTGAAGCCCCCCCCCCCCCCCCCCGGTCCTTCTCGGCGGCGCCATCCTCTGTCCTGTTGCGTTTCTAGCCAATTAAAGCGGGTTCCCACTGTTCGAGCAGCGGGTCGGCGGCTCCCGGCTCCGCGGCGCCTGCCAGGCCGCACCGTGACTTCCGACCCCGCGCAGATGGGCGCGCGCGCGCGAGCCGACGCTCTCGCGCGCGCGCGCGCGGGCCGGAGAGGAGAGGAGTGGCAGAGCGGACGCGGAGGTCGGCGCTGACAGGGCCCTAATGCTCAGGTAGCGGGAGGGGCTTTTGGGGAGCCCCTCCCCCCTCACAGCACGAAGAGCTGCCGCCCGGCCTCCTGAATATTCATGGCCGCATGTCTATTGTGACAGGGCGGCTCTTGTGAGAGTGTAACTCTGGCGAGGGGGGGGGGGGGGGGGGGGGGAGAGTGCCACACAGACACGGCCACACACACACACACACAACATGCAAACAAAGATGTCGGGGAGGGTGGTGTGCAAAAGCCACGTCAGCCGAGAGCTGCTGTTTTCTGCATTCCTCATAAATGACGTCATTCGTCACTCCGTCAGAAAATGATTAGCATTAATATTGTTTCCCAAGTTTACGTGTCAGGTACTTTATGTGTGTTTGTTGACGGCCTAAATAGCCCTTTAAATATGTTGTTGTTGTTGATATTTCTTATATATTTTACACAGTGAAAAACAGCCTGGGGTCAAATTGACCGATGAGTACAAGTTGTGTTCAGGATAGTGAAAACATCTCATCATGTGAATTTAATGTTTTCCCATTTGTCCCCAATAAATTGGGAAAAGTCCTGAAATACGACGCAAAAAAACACAATGTCAATCATTTTTCAGAGACGTTAAACATCGAATGGGGTCAAATTGACCCCAAAGGTAACAGGAGGGTTAAAAAAAAGTTCCAGGATTGTTTGTAAAATGTTGCGGTGTCTTGTGTTTTTTTGTGGTTTTCAGATATTCCCGTGATCCCAGACCTGGAAGAAGTGCAAGAAGAAGATCTAACGATGCAAGTCGCCGCTCCGCCAAAGTAATGACGCCTTAAACTTTTAAGAGTTCCTCCTTATCGCTCATGATTTACACACACACACACACACACACACACACACACACACACACACACACAACACACGCACACACAGCGTGTCCCCAGCTCCATAGAAGACGGTTAACCTCTGTCCACGCACAGGACACTAGATCAGCGGCCTGCTCCGGTGACTTTGATGGTCGCCCGTCGTCCACTCGTTGCAGAGTGTCTTACTTTATCGGGCAGAAATGGAGAAATAACAGTTGGGTCTGATTTATGCAACTCCGCTACAGGGTCTCTCCTCTCCGGGCCCTTTGATTTACAGGCCAGCGAGAGACACGCCGACATGTGTCGAATGTGTAGCGGGGCTATGACAGCGCTGGAGGTTATTAGGCCGGCGCTTGCTCTCTGTGCGAGATAATATCCACATTGAACTCATTGCGGGGGCAATGTAGCGTGTAATGTGCGGTAAGTAGGACTGGCATGCACTGCTAGGCCCCGGCCACTTTGAGAGCCCCCCCCCCACTTCATTTCCAACCCACAGATAAGCAGCTGGGTTTCAATTTGAAGCGTTTACCACTTGGCAACCGTCTCCCGCTCTCTGTGGTCTTCGCTTGAAGTCGCGGCGGCGCTCCATTGTGCACAAAACCTGCGACGCCTACCGAGCTCTTCTTCCGCTCGGTTTATATGAAGCGGGAAAACACTTCAGTCGGGATGGCCTTTATTTTTCTGCGATGCGTCGTTCTGATCGAAATACACGTCTGTCGCGAGACCTTCTCTGACTTCCTGCAGGGTTCGTACGGTCATGGAAAACCTGGAAAAGTCATGGAATTTTGAAATGGTCATTTCCGGCCTGGAAAAGTCATGGAAAATACTTAAATCATAAAAGTTATGGAAAAGTCATGGAAATGTGTTATAATCACGTGTTTATTTACGGCGAGTTTAAAATAATTCATATGTTTTTGAAAGGAAGACACTCAAAATATAAGCCGGCGTACGCTCTCGTACTATCGGTATGCAATTATTATTTTTTCCCGTTGCAAGTGAACGCACCTTAACTGGAAAGTTGTCTGGCCGTAGCAACAGCAGCTCAGGAAGCAGTCGTGATAATGTCATTTGTTTCATTTAAGGTGTATTGTATGCTTTGTAATTCCCATTTTTTTAATACTACATTTTCAAAAATGTTCATGTATACACCGAGATTTCAGTTTGGTCATGGAAATTTGGTTTAAAGTCCTGGAAAAGTCTTGGAAAAGTCCTGGAAATCCACTGGTCAACATGTGTAAGAACCCTGTTCCTGTGATCCTGTTAGCGTCCAGGTGAACCGGGTGATGACCTACAGAGATCTGGACAACGATCTGAAGTATTACTCCGCCTTCCAGACCTTAGTAAGTCAAGTTTATGTGTATATGTCTTTTAATATTCTCCGGTCCATTTAATGTCATAAGAACATCTCTGGTTGTGCAAGCTGAGTGGATTTGACTGCAATTTACAGGGTTTGTACGCTCATGGAAAACCTGGAAAAGTCATGGAATTGTAAAATGGTTATTTCTAGGCCTGGAAAAGTCATGGAAAAAACTTAAATCGTAAAAGTTTTGGAAAAGTCATGGAAATTTGTTATAATCACATGTTCATTTACGCCGAGTTTGAAATAATTAATGTCTTTTTTTAATATTTTTTTTTTTTTTATATATATATATTTTTATTTTAAGGCAAGTACACAAATAAATAGTGCAACTGTGATACATTTAGCATTTTTCTTTTCCCCTCAAGCACTCAAGTCAACAGCATCATTCTTATGGACAAACTCCCTCCCCGACCAACAACCTCTTAATTGAGGATACACAAAACTAAACTAAACTAAATCTAAATCTAATGAAAATTAAAAAAAAATAATGAATTAAGAATTAGTAAATGAACAGTTATATAAAATCAACGATACACAATAATTAATATGTTTTTTAAAGAAAGATGCTCAAAATATAAGCCGGCAGACACAATCAATACGCAAATGTTCTAAATTTTTCATGTTTTTACCGGAATTTCAGTTTGGTCATGGACATTTGGTTTAAAGTCCTGGAAAAGTCATGAAAAAATCCATCGGTCAACATGTGTAAGAACCCTGAATTGATTTCCTCAGGATGGAGAGATCGACTTGAAGCTCCTCACCAAGGTTCTCGCACCGGAACAGGAGGTGAAGGAGGTGAGTGAGATTTTAGTAAATATAGCATGTGCGGTGCCTGTCCAGCTGTTTCTGGAGCCCCGGGGGAGGTTGCCACTCCGTCTCCCAGGTAATCAAGATTTATGATGTGTACATTAACACCCTCTGCTCACCTCCTCTCTTTGCTCCCCCTGTTCCCTTTGCTCTCTCTCTCTCGCTACGTCGCCCTCCGCCTCCCTAATTCTTCTTTTCTCTGCAGGATGATGTGAGCTGGGACTGGGATCATCTGTTTACAGAGGTGTCCTCCGAGCTGCTGATGGAATGGGATCAAGGAGAGACCGAGGAGGCGTCCGCATGAGGAGGAGCTCTGGTCTGTGACTTTAAACGGCTCCGGGGAGAACGGGGCGAATGTCTATCACACAGAAGAGCCAGTGACTTTGGTTATAGCCACTTTAATTAGGGACCTGTTGAAGTCGTATCCACGATGTATATATATATATATATCTCAAAGTGTAAATACGGTGTTTCTTGTGTTTTTTAAATAAAACTCTAGGCTTTGTCTTCTCACCTGTCTTCTTTTTCTCGGGTGTTGGAGCGAGTTCGAAAAGTTCACCCCCGATTTGTTTGTGAGTTTTTAACTTAAACGGCCAAAAGGCAAACGGATTTTGCGTGGAAAGCTTAGCGATGCCCTTCCTGTACAGACATCATTATCAAGCCCCGCGTACAAGTCCAAGGTTGATAATCAGCTAAGCTGGAATCCAGTTGATTGTGTTCAAATTAACATTCCTCATTAAAGCCTACAACCTTATTGTTATTGACTGCGCCATTGACTTTATCTTCCAGGTCTTCGATAGGAGCAACCCGTCTTCACTATTATCTCAAATGCATTGAACAGAGTTCCTATTGACACCTGGGGGATTAGCATACATTACACCTTTTACTGGATAAAGAGGAATGGATGTAAGTCGGTGTCAGCTGAGTGCTCTTCAAAGGGATGAACACACATGCACGACAACAATGTGATAACGCTGAGTGTGAAGCCCATTAAAGCAACACTCAGTGCGTTTACATGATGGTATAATTCAAATATTGCTTTAGTCAGACTATGCTATCTTTGGGGGGAGGGGTCTGCTATTATCCCAGTATACATGGCAGTGAGTAATTCGAATCATTGGCTGAAAACATGTCACCTCCGATACGCCAGGTGGCGCTGTTTTCATTACAACTCCTGTTGTGTAGCACATTTCCTTTTTTTGATTGGCTGATAAGCGTCACGTGACAGCACAACTCCAGGAAGCGTTTGTTTTCCCCACGGGGAGAGCGGCGGGACCAGCTCATGTTGTCGCTGCAGCACATTAAAACATTAAATACTCGTGGCGCTACTCGTTGCGCATGGGCAAAGACGCAAAGTTCGGTTCCTAATCCAATTCACCGGTACATGCCGCGATGGTCGGATTATCAACCGCATCGGATCGAGTAATCCAGGGGTGTTAATCGGACCGTAGTTGGACCGCACACAGTCGAACAAAGGTGGTACATGAAACGGATAATTCGATTTCTGTCCGACTGAGCCAGTTATTCGAATGCATGTAAACGCACTGACTATGTAACAATTCCTACCTTAAAATAACAGCTTGAAAAATTTGTGCCGCTACAATGACTTTTAATATGTTGATGTCTCCTCCTCCACTGCCATCGGGGTCTATGGGGAGAAAACGCCACTATGTGACATGTTGTAGCGCCCGGTCCTTGGACCTGCTTTCTGTCATGATGACCAGCGTCTCATAGTCCAGTCCACCTCACAGGGGACTTCTTATTGTCTCCGCTACGCGACGTAGAGACAGAGAGACATGCTGCTGTGGAGACGACCGATAACAGACCTTTAGTTTACAGGGTTCTTACGGTCATGGAAAACCTGGAAAAGTCATGGAATTTTAAAATGGTCATTTCCAGGCCTGGAAAAGTCATGGAAAAAAATTAAATCATAAAAGTTTCGGAAAAGTCATGGAAATGTTGTTATGATCACATGTTCATTTACGCCGTGTTTGAAATAATGAATGGGATTTTTAAAGAAAGACGCTCAAAATATAAGCAGGCGTACGCAATTAATACGCAACATTTTCTAAATTGTTCATGTTTATACCGAGATTTCAGTTTGGTCATGAAAGTGAAAAAGTCATCCATTGGTCAAAATGTGTAAGAACCCTGGTTTCATAAAAGAACAAAGACGTCTTTAAGAAAGGGACCTGACATTACTGCTGCTGTCATCTGGAGGAGAGAGAAAGTTACAGGGGGCGGAGGAGATTATTATTTAACTCAAACTCAAAAGAGCCATATGCGTCACCAGAAGAGCCACATATGGCTCAGAGCCAGAGGTTCAGACACTGATCTATGTAACTGGGTATTTACAACACTGAAGTACACGTTAAATACCTGAAGGGGGCGCTACAAGGGAAAAACTACATAATGGGGCTTTAAACAACACGGGACAGAACAGGCATGTTCTCGACTTTGTCTCTGACACGTTTGCACTGGCTTTGATGTGATTTCCGTCGTACGATGCGCCTTCAAACATGTGCTAATCGCCAGTATCAGCATTCAGTTTAGTCTCCGGTTCATGTGTGTGAATATAGACGCCGGCCTCCAAAGTCACGCCGAGTCCATTAGAGAAACAGCCGTAACATTTACAGATTGTGATTGGGTTTGTTTCTGAAGCAGCGAGCGGCCTCGTGGCATTTGGAGATGCACAGCAAAACTCCTCAAGGACACGTAATCTATGCATCTAACGGCTCAATCACCGGCCACCACAAATAGATCCACTTTTTTTTTTCATTCGGTGGGCCTTGAATCAACCTCATCAAGAGTATTACCTCAGGACGGAGCTACCGCGCAGGTTGTTTGTGCTCCGGATACGTGTGTGTGTGGCTGAATATCCAAGCTGTTGCCGAATGATTTCTCTCCATCAGACAAACAAACGCACACTTATTTTTCCATTTTTTTTTCTCCCACCGCCTCCACAATTGGCTTATTTAGCCAGACTTAATGAATTCTACCCATATGCCCTGAGCAGCTGCTCCGTTGCCCCTTCCTCCCCCCCCCCGCCGAGCTGCGAAGTGCCCATCCGTGTAGAGACAACCTCTAGCCGTCTCTCCGGAGAAGGCTAAGCCTGCCACTCCTCCGCTGGCAGCCGGCCGGTGCCGTCTCGAGGCGGACCGCGGTCGGGCCGAGGACTCAGATTAGGGCCCCGCGGATCACGGGTTGCGGGCCGGCCTCCGACGATTGGCCCGAGCGGCGGCGGATCAGAGAGGGGATTAGAGAGAGAGAGAGAGAGAGAGAGAGAGATCCAGAGACACTGTTTGGCATATGCTTTGCATCCAGCTCCTCAAAGTGACCTCTCTCTACACCCTCATCCCGCCGCCGTCTTCTCCTTTATTCCCTCCGTGTCTGCCAGTGCACACGGCATACGTCCCGACTCGGGTTGACCTCGCCCAAAATTCAATCACGTGAAAACAGCTACGATATGTACATTATTCCTAGTGAAGAAGACAGTTCTTTTCAGTTACGTGCAGCTTCCAGATGAATACGGTGTCACTGAGAGGTGAGCGGCGTCTGAGGCCTGACTGGATGTCTATCAGATCAGATACAGGCCTCACGTGGGTTTTTGGGTGTAATTTGTTTTTCCGTGACATTTTTCTATTAAAATAATGGAGCCATTACGGCTGTAAAGATCCATGTTGCCCCACTGGATGCTTCTGTAATCCGATATTTCATTCCCAATGACATCGTGTTTAAATTCCTTTTGATTTGATGGGATGCAGAGCAGAGAAGGAAGAGTTTAGGAAGGAAAATAAGTTTACTCGTGTGAATCTACACTGGTTATTTTGGAAAGAGCAGTTAGTTCCTGAAGACCCCCAATAAAAGATAAAACCGTGAGGCCAGAACGGAGCAGCTGAGCACCCAGAGAGCTCAGGCCGCCGAGTTTAAAAAGGTAATTTATCTGTTTTTATTGGGTCCCTTGGTGGAAATTACTTTTCATTTTGTGGCAACAAAAAATAAATTAAAGGAAGTAATACCATTTTAATAAAAAACGGACGAAGGCCCTTTAATGTACTGTTTCTTCCCGCTCCTCATCGACAGGCTCGTCTTAACGTATTTTGATATTGGGCGCTAATTGGAAGGGTGGAATAGAGATAATATGCTTCCAGCTCTACCTAATATGCCGTGGCGTTGACAGAAGTTTATACATCTTATCTGGTCTCAATATCGGCCTTCCGCGGCCCAAAAGCAATATGCCGTGGTGTAATTAAAGAAAATGGGGAGATGTGAAGATAGCCGGGGGCCCGGAGCCGGGGCCCCGCAGACACAGAGTGAGGGGTGAGGACAGACACGCCAAAGCTGCGGGAACATTCGGACCGCTTCATTCCACCAGGGGCCGCTGACCCGGCCGGCAGGTGCCACCAACCGGTCACCAGAGGATTATCATCGGTCCGAAAAGCCACGCAGATAAAGACGTCTCCCTTTTTAAGCTGCAGTCAGATCATGTTTTTCACATTAATTTATTATTATACAGGGTTCGTACGCTCATGGAAAACCTGGAAAAGTCATGGAATTTTAAAATAGTCATTTCCAGGCTTGGAAAAGTCATGGAAGAAACTTCAATCATGAAAGTTTTGGAAAAGTCATGGAAATGTGTTATATTCATTTACGCCGAGTTTAAAATATTTCATATGTTTTTGAAAGGAAGACACTCAAAATATAAGCCGGCACACTCTCATACTATCGGTGCAATTATTATTTTTTCCCGTTGCAAGTGAACGCACCTTAACTGGAAAGTTCGCTGGCCGTAGCAACAGTAGCTCAGGAAGCGGTCGTGATAATGTCATTTGTTTCATTTAAGGTGTATTGTATGCTTTGTAATTCTCATTCTTTGAATACTACATTTACAAAAATGTTCATGGAAATGTGGTTTAAAATCATGGAAAAGTCCTGGAAAAGAATCCATTGGTCAAAATGTGTAAGAACCCTGATTATAGCGAGCTTAAACCATTCCGACCATATTTAAATAAGTCTCGCGCCCGTTTGAAACCAGCCTCAAAAAGCAGCCGCGGCATTGATTCGCCACACGGCTGTTGTTTCAAGTTTAAAGGAGAAATCCATCGCAACACAACTAAGGCCGTCGGATCAATATCTCTTTCTGATCAAAAGGGGGTTTGCTTTTGAAATAGCGAGATTAAACAGATGTTTATTTTTCACGTTATTCTGCACCTTTAAAAGCGATAGTGCGTGGGGGGGAGGAGGGGGAACTACCCCACAAGAGACAATGAAAAGGGTATTTTTTTTTTCAGCTCTGGTTGTGCAAGCTGAGTGAATTTGACTGCAATTTATAGGCTCCGTACGGTCATGGAAAACCTGGAAAAGTCATGGAATTGTAAAATGGTCATTTACTGGCCTGGAGAAGTCATGGGAAAAAATGAAATCGTAGAAGTTTTGGAAAAGTCATGGAAATTTGTTATAATCACATGTTCATTTACGGCAAGTTTGAAATAATTAATATGTTATTTATTTTGATATATATTTTTTTATATATATATTTAAGGCAAGTACACAAAGAAACAGTGCAATTGTGATACATTTATCATTTTTCTTTTCCCCCTCAAGCATTCAAGCCAACAGCATCATTCTTATGGAGAAACTCCCTCCCCGACCAACAACCTCTCAATTGAGGATACACAAAACAAAACTAAACAAAAACTAAACTAAACTAAATCTAATGAAAAATAAAAATGAATTGAGAATTAGTAAATGAACAATTATATAAAATCAACGATACTCGATAGCTGCTCGCTGAAAGTTGCTGCTGAAAGTTTGACGGCTTTAAAAGTATTTTCAATTCCCCCCCCCTCTCTTCTTTAGTTAATATTCTATCGCTCCAAATCCTTTTTTTTGTTTACCCCAGGTGGGCTCGGACATGAAATGGCCGGGGCGGCGGCAGCTCCCAATGCCCCTGGGCATCTCCCGGCCGTCACGTTGTCAGAGGACCCAGGAGGGGGATCGAGAGGCCGGGAGCGTTTTGTCAAGTGTAAACCCCGAGAAGGGAGAACAAAAGCTTCTGTTCTCCTGCTAACAGGGAGATCGGCCGAATTCATTATTATCATTTCCCCTCGTATGTTTTTAGTGCCGAGTGTTCGAAGGCGAGACGGGGCTTGAACATGAAATACAGTCCGGCTCCACATTTGTCATGTATTTTATTATTTCCCTTCCTCACCTCTCAGTCCCTGTACGGAGGGGTCCTTCATTTTTCACATGAGTGGTTTTCTTATCATTGTGGGCCCTCTCCGCTGGCCTATGAGTGACTTAAAGGCAATAAAACACAAAACATTCTGTAAAACACGGACGCCTCTCTGATCGCAGAGGCCTCCCTGGGAAATTATGATAATAACTCAGTGGTTGTTGGAGCGGCCGGGTCGCTGGCGGAGGGCTGGGGGGGGGCGACGGGATGGGGTTCACCAAGGTCCTGTGAGCAGGGACGGGTCAAGGTGGCCTGCTGGGCCTCGGCGCCCCCCCCACCCCCCTGTCATAAACTCTTTCCATCATGCGGGATGCTGTTTGCAGCCAGGTATTCAGCAGAACCTCTTTGCGATAAAGCAACGACTGATGGGAGAGCGGTTGTGTTGGCCCTCCGGCGGCGGCGGGGGGGGGGGGGGTCAGGCCAGGAGCTCCAGGAAAAACGCTCGAGTCAACACAACTCCACTCCGTTTGCCCTCCGAGGGTCACAGACACACTTTTGTTAATGTACTTTGAACTTGGTATACTTTTTAAAAAATGTATTTCTGTTCCCATCGAGGGAAAGAAAACAAAGCAGCGAGAGCGCCGGCCGCGTCTGTCAGGGGTCGTACGGTCATGGAAAACCTGGAAAATTCATGGAAAAAATTTAAATCATAAAAAGTTTGGGAAAAGTCATGGAAAATTGTTATAATCAAGCCGATTTTTTTATAATTAATAGTTTTTTTTTTATAGAAAAACGCTCAAAATATAAGCCGGTGTTCTATCATTTCATGCTACTTGTCGAGAAATGCTACCTCGTGGTATTGCGCATGCGCCGAGTCGATTTTCCGAGTTTGTTTGACACGCCCGTAATGTTTTGCAACCCTGTTGATGCACGTCTGATAACGGGGAGTGACATCCTCAAAATCCAGATTATTTCCTAGTTAAAAGTACATTCAGCATGTATAGTGTACAGATAGTAATAATATGGAGTAATGACATGTAGATTAAAGAGTGATAAACAGTTGCTATTTCTTTTGTGTCAACAAATTATTGTAAACATGAGTTTGTTCACATTATCATAATAAAGCACTGGTTTATTATTAGGTTATTTAGTGTTGAAGATAAACACTTTAACAGTAGAAAGTGAAATATTGAACTTTGAAAGAAAAGCATATTGTGATAGTACAATAACATGCATTCATGTAAGAATGCTAAATTGAATTATATCAGGGGTAGCATATTGTGATAGTACAATAACATCCTATCAGATAGGGTAGCATGAATCGATAGATACACCTATCGGTTTATGCAGCGGTAGCAAATTCTGATAAGGCAGAACACCGGGTCCTCGTCTGTCAGGGTCCGTACGGTCATGGAAAACCTGGAAAAGTTGTGGGATTTAAAAATGGTCATTTCCAGGTCTGGAAAAATCATGGAAAAAACTTAAATCATAAAAGTTTTGGAAAAGTCATGGAAAATTGTTATAATCACGTGTTCATTTACGCCGATTTTAAAATAATTAATATATTTTTTTATAGAAAAACGCTCAAAATATAAGCCGGTGTACGCTCTCAATACGTAAGATGTTCTATATTGTTCATGTTTTTACCGAGATTTCAGTTTGGTCATGGACATTTGGTTTAAAGTCATGGAAAAGTCACGAAAAAGTCACGGAAATCCATCGGTCAAAATGTGTAAGAACCCTGGTCTGTGTCGGGGATTTTTTCTGGCGTCTGGATTTGTTGCCGGGCGGCGGGGAGGGGGGGAGGGGGGGAGGGGGGAGGGGGGAGGGGCTGGATGGAGCACCGCAACACCTCCTCGGGGCGTGTGAATGAGAAGGAGGCGAGGACAGGAAGAGAGCGCGGGCTCCACAGAGGGGATGGAGGGGCTGAGATCGCACCTGTTCCGGCCCGGCGCCCTCCCAGCAGGGTCTCGCCGGAGCCTCGGCCTTCTCCTGGCATCTGTGATGGGGGGCGGGGGGGGCGGGGCCAGTCAGTCCCACCTTTTTAGCGCCCGCTACCACCTCTTCTTTTGCTTTTTGCAGCAGAGAGAAACGAGAGACGCTCGAGGCTCCATCTGCCGAGGGCTCGCCGCGGGTCTCTGCGGCCCCGCCGGGGGGAGGGGGGGAGGGGGGGGGGGTGCTGGGGCTGCTCCACGACTCTTCTGCCACGGGGGTCTCGCAGTGGTAGACGATGGCGCCGCGCATCACACGTCACACGCCAGCTGGCCAGGCTCTCTCCCCTGTAAACAGAGACTAATGACCAGTCAACACACACACACACACACACACCAAAAACACATAGCCCTTGGTAGAGTGGAGGAGGGGCAGGCGAGGTAAGGATGCAGGAGAGCAGCATCCTGAGGCTTCTTCACGGGATCTGCAGCTCCCCGCCACAGTGGGACTCCACCAAAGATACTGGTTGGGTCGGTCCACTACATCACAGTCCACTGGTTTCCTGCGTGCGTGCGACATCACAGGGCGCCCGGTGCTCCGCCAGCCCCCGGGCTGGAGCTGCTCCACCTGCTGAGTCTGTAAAGCTCTCATGTTGGATCTCTGAGGTATTAATCGTTGTAATATTGGCAACTAAGGGTCCATAAAGCGTTGTGAAAATGAACCACTGGACCTCTACATAAACCAGATGTGTATTTACTGTATGTCTGAGTGGTCTTGTCTCCAGATTGAAGGACTTTTGTGTTTCCTGTCTCCTCGTCCGTGTCTCCTAAGCTCAGTTTTTTCAAGAATCCCCCTCATTCAATCAAATTACACTTATTTTCAGCATCCCCTCCCAAACAGATGTCACACAGGCCGACGTCTCACCCCGACACATGCATTTATAGATATATAAAATGCAGCACATGCATTTTTAGATATATCAAATGCAGGATGGAGATAACGTGACATTGTGTGTTGTTCCCCGGTCCGGCAGGGAGAGGTCGGAGGTCACTGGGTAGCACCGCGCCACTGGCTGCTCCGCCGAGGTGACTTGGCTTCATCTACAAACTCGCAATAAATATCCGGCCATCATTTATTTTAATTCGCTCCTTTGCTGCTCGGATGGAATGGATTCTTAACCTTGCGGGACAAGGACGCCCGCATGCTGCCTGCCTCGCCGCGGCCGTTAAATTATTCTTCATTCTTCGGGGGAAATAAAAAAATCCCCCCCCAAAAAAAGAATCCGGCCCTGCTCAAACTGTCAGCTCCAATGAAAAGCCCGACTAAAAAAAAACGTTGTCACTGAACCCCTGGACATGGAAAAGATGGGGAGTGGGCAGTGAGAGACAGGGTGAGAGAAGTGGTGGAGGAAGAAGAAAGGGGGGAGGAAGGGGGGGGGGGGAGTCAGCAGCCTCCAGAGTGATTTATTTGCCAAATCAGGACACAATGAGTCGATTATGAGTCCTCTAATAAGAGAGAGTGTTTGGGGACCCACTAATTGGGCATGATTGAGTTGCAGTCTGGGAGCCGGGTGAAAAGGGAACCTGGTTCGGCGGCTGTCATGCAATCATCAGCTAATCAGAGCTTTGAAATTAAAACGGCGTGTTTAGGGTAGAGGACGGGATAATGGCAGGGACCTGTCTGAGCTCTGAGGCGGCCTGAGGAGGCGGTTACAATGTGTACGTGTGTTTGTTTGTGTGCGTCCATAAGTACAGTATGTATGTGTGCAGTGGATAGGGCAGGTTATTGTGTTGTGTGTGTGTCTGTATGTGTGTGTGTGGGGCCTCTCATCTCTGACTATGGGCTGCACCGGTCTTGATGAGGACAGTGAAGGAGCTTTAATCAGCCCATCCTTGTATTAATACTTGTATGTTGTGTGTGAGTGTGTGTGTGTGTGTGTGTGTGTTTGTTTGTTGCATCTCTAGGTTACAAACCCATATGTTTTTTTTATATGAAGGCTGAGCCAGAATTGATAAATACATTCTCATCAAACATTGTATCATATTTTCTAGTGATATTTAAAAATAATATGCATTTAAAAATATACATATTGCTGTAGTACTAATAATTTACATATATTAAATTCATGCATAGTTATTTAGAAAAAAATAGATGGAAAAATAATATATTGGTTGTTTTGATCTAAATGATTAAATTTGTTGGAAATAAAATGTACACATAATCTATTTCATTAAAGAAAAAAAGTTTTTCCAAGTATAAGCTCATGTTAATAAAGTCCCACAGCTCTATTATATTTAAGTAAATCCAAATAAAAAATATCGAAAGGTTTCAGCGTCTAAAACCAAATTGGGGTTTTACGTAATCTGAGCTGTCGTGTCCCCGTGTGGCCACTAGGGGGCAGTGTTTATCTGCAATGCACCGCGAGCGGACACCGACGGGCTAATCGGTGTCAGGCGCTTTCTCTGCCGCGTGCACAAAGCACGTTATTACTACAGGAGGCAGGGAGACGGAAACATCTCTGCTAAGGACAATAAGTTGTTTTTGGTTTTTTTGCAACTTTATTCCAGCTCTGTTGACATGGAGACCGGGATGTGGAAACATTGTGAGGCCACGATGCACGAGCAATGAGGCTTCCCTCGCAGTAAAACAAGGTGAACCGCCACACCTATAGTATTTTTGGAATATTATAAATATGGATACGTTTTTCATCTTTCCACAGACATAGTGCATGTCAGTTATATCGAATAAAAACCTGTTCCCCTTCTTTCGACTGTAAGCACATTCATAGTCGTTTTAAAATGTGGTTTCTCTATCAAAAGTCGCCATAATACTTGTTCTATTTTAATTTCTATATTTACATTGTAGTTATTCGTAGCATCCCCAATAGTGAGTTCATCATGTAAGTTGTGTTTTTTATGGTTTGCAGCATGATGTCTATAAGTAATACAAAGTAGGAATAATTGTTATACAAATACCATTAAATACCATTCAGAAACATGATAATGTTGATTTATACTACTTTTTTATAATTTTATTTTGCATATTTCAGGAAAATAAACTGCTGCACTGTTTATGTGCAGGACTGCTTTGTTAGTGTTTGTAA
Organism: Liparis tanakae; assembly: GCA_036178185.1. Classification (NCBI taxonomy): domain Eukaryota; kingdom Metazoa; phylum Chordata; class Actinopteri; order Perciformes; family Liparidae; genus Liparis; species Liparis tanakae. Next base: position 20,841,212 of record CM070093.1, read on the forward strand.
TGTCTCCATTACCTTATAATAGGAAATATGTTCATGTTGATGCATGTTTATTTTGACTGCTTAAATCTATACAGTCTGACATCAATCACATTTGTATTACAGACTTAAGGTCCAGATAGTGCAACACATTAAAATATAATAAAATACATACAAAACTACAAGTAAATCACAAACATGGTATGTAATTTATTATTTACATGTGTATTTATCTCATAACTCACATTCTCACATCTGTTTGTTCATGTATTATTAAAATGAAGGGATGGCTTGGAGCCTGTGTCACGTGATTCAATGACAACTGATCTTTGAGAATAACTTTCCATTTTTTCAGCATTTCAGTTTTTCCTATTTCCTGTCCGCGTCTAGAAATTAACGTCCGAAACAAACAAACACACACAGTATTTCATGCCATCCCCCCGAGGCCTTGTCTAATTGTAAATGTGCCTTACATCTAAAGAGGGACTCACTATCAAAATCTGAAGTGGGTTTAGGCATAAATGGGATTAATTCCCAAAGAATGTCCTTTGCTCTTCCTCCCATAATTTCATTTGCAGGGTCCACAGGATGAATAGCCAAGCAGGCCGGGCTGTGCAGCTGGAGGAGGAGAGGCCTTCTGGGCCCGCTGCACCGCAGCCTTCAGGTTACGTTACCTTGATAATGTCACAGCTGCAGGAACCGCGCCGCCCACCGTACGGGACGCGGGAAATCCAATTATCCGCCTTCTAATGTGTGGGAATGTTACGCTCTCACTTCTCTGCCATTGTTACTCGTTTATTTACCAGGAGGAATGTCCACTGTTTTTTTTTTTTTTTTTGTTGAAAGTTAGAACGTAGTGGTGTCGTTTTGCTGCACAAAACAATTTGATTAAGATAAAAAAAACTTTTTTTTCTGCAGATTTAAATATGTTATCAATGTCACACACAAATAATAACTTGGCGGCACAGACAAACACACTGTCACGCCTCCAGAAAGACGACCTGTGACGACCTCGTTCAGCCCGCAGTCGGGGGGGCACTGTGATGGCTGTATACGGGAGAGTGTGTCCCCCACCTGCCGAGACCCCACGCCGCTTTTTTGATTTAATTAAAAGGAAGAGGGTGCATCAATTTCGAGCGCGTGGCGGGGAGATGACAGTACACAAATTGAAAGTAAGCATCTCAGTGGAGCAGGGAGGGGGCCGGCCCATCATTAACATAGAAGACAATTCTGTGTTCAATGCAACAAGATTAGAAACATTATTATCGTTCCACCGCTCGACATAAAGCCACGGCAAGAAAAAAGAAAAAGCCCATCTCGAGAAGACGCTTTAGCATGGTTGTCATAATATTGAGCTGAATCACATACCTGCATAGGCAAGTGTGTTTATACTGGTTGCGAGCATATCTAGCTTATTCCTGGGGGAGGTTTCATATTTTCACATAGGTTACCCCACACGGCAGTGATTATGTATCTCAGAAGTGATTATATGTCCCTCCCCTCCCCGCTGAAACTCGAGCACAGATGCAGTGTTTCCGTGAGAGGGATCGCTTTCGGTCCGATCCGGAGGAATGGGAATGGGCTCGGAGCGCGAGGAGAAGCCCCGTTAACGAACGGCAGAGACAGACGAGTCTCGCTCGTGCCAAGCAGGTTTTCCTCAATTGGATTAGAGAGGCTCGGATTGGGATGGGTGGCCGTCTATGTGCCAAGTGGCCATTAGCAGGGCCGATATGCCAATATTACTGTACACAAAAACAGGCTCAGGATCCCCCCTCAGTGGTCCCAACACTCAGACTCGTGTCAGCAGCTGAGGATTTCTAAAGTATTTAAATTGTACGTACACTACCGTTCAAAAGTTTGGGGTCACTTAGAAATGTCTTTATTTTTTTTTAAAAAGCACTGTTTTCTCAATAAAGATAACATTAATCAGAAATACACTCTATACATTGTTGATGTGGTAAATGATTATTCTAGGTGGAGACGTCTGGTTTCTAATGAAATATCTCCATAGGTGTATAGAGGCCCATCTCCATAAACTATCACGCCTTAGAAGACTAATATCTGATTTGAAAACCCTTGTGCAATTATGTTAGCACAGCTGAAAACAGTTATGCTGGTGATATAAGCTATACAACTGGCCTTCCTTTGAGCTTGAGGTTTAAAGAACAACATTAATACTTCAAATATGAATCATTATTTCTAACCTTGTCAATGTCTTTACTATATTTTATATTCAATTTTCAATTCATTTGATGAATAACAGTGAGTTTTCATCGAAATTGTCTGGATGACCCCAAACTTTTGAACGGTAGTTTACGTACTAATGAGCAATTCACATTTATCACTGCAATGATTCGGAAGTTAAACGGTTTAAATAGCTGACAACTTTAATCCCAAGTGGCGCCTGAGCCAGGTTCCCGCACAACTTACACTACCGTTCAAAAGTTTAGGGTCATCTAGAGAATGTTGTGTTTTCCATGAAAACTCACACTTTTATTTATTAAATGAATACAAGATTAATACAAAATATAGGCAAGACATTGACAAGGTTATAAATAATGATTTTCATTGTAAATATTAATGTTGTTCTTCAAACTTGTGGCTCAAAGGAAGGCCAGTTTTAGAGCTTCTCTCACCAGCATAACTGTTTTCAGCTGCGCTCAAATAAAAAGGGTTTCAATGTCAAGGAATAATCAGTTTGCTTCCTAAATTTCCCTCCGGATTAATAAAGTATCCGTCTATCTATCTATCTATCTATCTGTTTGTGGAAAATGCAAAATAAAAAGTTAGAACACATTTTTTAAAAAGGGTTTCAAGGGGATTCTACCCCTCTGCTCGTCTTCTAAGGCAATAACACAAAACTGGAGATGGGCCTCTACACACCTCTGTAGAGACTTCATTAAAAAACAGAGAATAGTCATTTACCACATTAACTATGTATAGAGAGTATTTCTGATTAATTTAATGTCATTTCCATTGGAAAAAACTGAAAAAGGGGGAAAAAGCACTAAGTGACCCCCCACTTTTGAACGGTAGTGTACATTGTTCAGGAAACACAAACATCAGCATCCCGTGCCGACGCTCTGACAACGGCTGTCACGCCGCACTTCATGAATGGAGAGCCGCTCGTTCCCGGCGTGTGTCGGAGCGGCTCGCCGTGTTTCCGAGGCTGATGTCATGTTCTCTGCGAGGCGATGATGGGCACTGTGGATGTCAGTGGACACCAGGGGCCCGTCTCCAACCAACTATACAAATGGGCACGAGTGTGAAGAGCCGGGGAAATGTTATCAATCACCCGGCGTCCCGGCGGATGAGCCGCTGGCGTTTGTGTAGAGAGTCCCACTCATACTGATCCATATAAAAGGCCGCGTGATGTATTAGAGCAGATGAGCGAGGGGCCGGCGCTGACACATGACTGACAGCTCATTTGACAGCCTGGGGAAAGTGTGCGGGGAAGTTTCAATCTCATCTAATGCTGCTGAAGGGATGAAATTGTGGTGTGAGATTATGTTTTCATGTTATATCCCCTCTAGGACGACGCGGGGCGGATGGGTTGGATGTGACGCGGAGGACCGCCGGTCGAGGAGGCGCCCTCACCCGACGCTCGGTGGAGACCCCCCGACCCGAGGCTCTCCCCTCCATCCACTCCGGTCCAGTGAATCAGGTTTTTTATAATTTTTTATTTAGCATTTTCCACAAACAGATTATTCCTTGACATCGAAGAAAAAAATAAATAAATAAATAATATTTTGAATATATATATATATATATATATATATATATATATATATATATATATACACATACACACATATATATATATATGTATATATGTGTATGTATATATATATATTATATATATATATATATATATATATATGTGTGTATGTGTATATATATATATGTTTGTTTATCAATTTATTTTAGTTTTTATTTATTTTTCTTCGATGTCAAGGAATAATCTGTTTGTGGAAAATGCTAAATAAAAAGGTTATATTATTAAAAGAAACGGCTTATTGACGTCAAAGAAAAATAAATAAAAAATGAAAAAAAAAGATAAACATAAATATATATATATATATATATATATATATATATATATATATATATATATATATATATATATATACATACATACATACATACATACATACATATACACATGCATACATACACCCATACCCATATATACATACATACACACGTATATACATACATATACACACATACACATACACACATACATACATCTACAACAAAATAGAATCAGCACACATCCAAATCCATCCATATCTACATACACACCCATCCCCATCCCAACCCACATGTTTATACTCATACGTCTACCCTCCAAGAGGAGGGCCCACTGAGGAGGGAGGGACCCAACGATCACACTAAATACAACCAAAGGATAAGCGTTAAATACAAAGTGAAATAACTAAAGAAAGGTAGAAGGCAGTAATGTGAACAAATAAAATATAACCCCCTGACCCGTGTCTCTCCCCTCCATCCACTCCAATCCAGTGACTCAGGTTTCTGAAAAAAAAAGACAAGGAACTGAAACCCGACTCGAAGCCACATCTGTGGGTAAACAAATACATTTTTGTGTCATGCATTATCAATCAGCCGTCTCGCGGGGCTTTGCGAACAGGTAATCAGGACCCGGGTCCTCCTGAAACGGGATAGCCGCAAAACAGACATTAATATTAAGAGCACGGGAGATCAGCTTCTCCTCGGCCGGCTCGGCCTTCTCCTCTTTTTTTATAAGTGCATAACATGTGGGTATAGGTAACCCCCATCAGGACCCCTCACACTGCAGGAGAGGTTTAGTTTGAGTGCTAAGAGACCAGTGTTGGGAGTAAAAAATACTTTGTTACATGCTCGTTACCGCTAAAAGTAGTGGAATTACAGTAACGCGGTACCGCGTTACTGTAATTCCACTACTTTTAGCGGTAACGAGCATGTAACAAAGTATTTTTTTTAAATCAACTAACGCAGTGACAATTACTGAAATGTAAATGTTACTCGCCTTACTCTCTTTTGTGAAAAATTAACACAAGACAAGAAGACAAGTTATATATTTTATTTATTTTTATATATATATGTGTGTATTTATCAGTGTTGGGAGTAATTGATCTGAATGCCTGTTGCCCTGTTGATTGCAATAAATAAGTCTAAAAAATATGTTTATTGTGTTTGACTGTTCAGTACATTAAAAAAGCAGATATAAAAGTAACTTAAAAGTTACTTTCACTAGTAACTAATTACTTTTGATATACAGTAACTAGTAAAGTAATTAAATTACTTTTATGTCTGCTTTTTTAATGTAGTTTTTTTAAGAAGTAACTAGTAACTGTAACTAATTACTAATTTTCAGTAACTTGCCCAACACTGTAAGAGACACATCTTATAATAAATATTTATTCACACGGCAGTGAAAACATTTCGCGTAAAGTAATTAAATTACTTTTACGTCTGCTTTTTTAATGTAGTTTTTTAAGAAGTAACTAGTAACTGTAACTAATTACTATTTTTCAGTAACTTGCCTAACACTGTAAGAGACACATCTTATAATAAATATGTATTCACACGGCAGTGAAAACATTTCGCGTAAAGTAATTAAATCACTTTTATGTCTGCTTTTTTAATGTAGTTTTTTAAGAAGTAACTAGTAACTGTAACTAATTACTATTTTTCAGTAACTTGCCTAACACTGTAAGAGACACATCTTATAATAAATATGTATTCACACGGCAGTGAAAACATTTCGCGTAAAGTAATTAAATTACTTTTACGTCTGCTTTTTTAATGTAGTTTTTTAAGAAGTAACTAGTAACTGTAACTAATTACTATTTTTCAGTAACTTGCCCAACACTGTAAGAGACACATCTTATAATAAATATGTATTCACACGGCAGTGAAAACATTTCGCGTAAAGTAATTAAATCACTTTTATGTCTGCTTTTTTAATGTAGTTTTTTAAGAAGTAACTAGTAACTGTAACTAATTACTATTTTTCAGTAACTTGCCTAACACTGTAAGAGACACATCTTATAATAAATATGTATTCACACGGCAGTGAAAACATTTCGCGTAAAGTAATTAAATTACTTTTACGTCTGCTTTTTTAATGTAGTTTTTTAAGAAGTAACTAGTAACTGTAACTAATTACTATTTTTCAGTAACTTGCCCAACACTGTAAGAGACACATCTTATAATAAATATGTATTCACACGGCAGTGAAAACATTTTGCGTAAAGTAATTAAATTACTTTTACGTCTGCTTTTTTAATGTAGTTTTTTAAGAAGTAACTAGTAACTGTAACTAATTACTATTTTTCAGTTTCACTGTAAGAGACACATCTCATAATAAATATGTATTCACACGGCAGTGAAAACATTTCCCCAAACCACACTCAAAGGTCACAGAGGTCACAGAGCGTTTCTTAATTACACCAGATATGTACAATTATTTTACCAGAAAACTATTAACGCCCAGGAGACTCCAACCTCCCGATGTGAGCTCCCTCACTGATCAATCATAGAGGACTAATTAGCCATTTTACAGCTATTAAAAAAGCCACTCAGCCCTTTTCATTATGCCCCATCTATTTCCCACCATTATGGCCTTTTCGTTTTTTTTCCCCCCCAACTTTTGAAAGTTATCAGAAACTTCCGCCGCGCGGAGAAGTAAAGCGTCGACGTTCCTCATCGGTCGGACGCGTCTTTCTCCTCTTTCCGTCCGGTGCCTCGACTCGTGGAACGAGGTCACCCGCTGGGTGTCAGCTGCTGTTTTTCCATCGAAGCGTTGAGACTCGAGGCCGTGATACCCGGGCCGGCCCGGCGTCGGCCCTGCGGCAACCCGGCGACCACAGA
>CM070093.1:20850563-20908063 GCA_036178185.1 Liparis tanakae
GATTTGCCGTGAGGACTCGAGCAGCGGGACCCGGCAGAGTCCAGGTTGGCGCAGCGGGGCGCGCCGAGAGCGACACTTCCTCTCTGCCTCGCCCCGCGGAGACGACCCGGTGCCGAGTCGCATCCCCCTTCATCATCACCACCACCGGCCACCCACAGCGTGTGTGTGTGTGTGTGTGTGTGAGGGGGGGGGGAGGCGGTTATCTGTGTCACCCCATCGTCCCCCCCCCCCCCCCTCTCCTCCTCCCCCTCCCCCTCCCGTCTTTGGCCCGTCTCCAGAGAGACCAAAAAGCCGGTCTCTCTCGACTCCCTGATTGTTTTTGTTCCTGCGAGCAGACAAATAGAGTTTGGCCTCTTACAAAAGAAAATGCCGGAGCTCATCTGATCTTACCGCCCTAAGGACTGGCCCGGCCTGAAGGGCTAGTGATTGGAAAATTACAGTGCTGCTGCGGCCATATTGTGAGGGAGTCTCCGCCAGACTCCTTTCTCTTTGTGTGAAAGGCCATCAGCTGAATGGCCAATCGGGCTCTTTTAAAGCCTCCGTCCGGCCCGTGGAGTGATTGGCCGTCGGCGGCGCTCATTTAGATCTGGATCAACCTGCGCTAATCTTAAATTAACTTTGATTACCATATATGTTGATGCAGAGCACATCTTTCTGGTGTAGGGGACATCTTTAAAGGGCAGATAAACCGCCGACGAGACGTCGATTTAGGTGGTAATAGTTTATTTTGATAACATCTGCAGAGGTCTTGTGTTTTAAATTAATTCATATAGAAAGATATTATAATAGAAAATATTAGGGAGAATATTGATATTGTTATTAATGTATTATTAAGCAAAGGGGTAATGTTTACTCTATGGCAAGAATTAATGTATGTTCATGAGAGTGGATGTCTTTTTTAAAGAAAGACGTTCAAAAAACGCACAACATTTTCTAAATTGTTCACTTTTATACCGAGATTTCAGCTTTGGTTGTGGAAATTTGGTTTAAAATCATTGAAAAGTCATGAAAATGTGTAAGAACCCTGTCCTTTCATCCCCCCGCTCGTCAGGTGAGGATGATGATGATGACGCCTTCGATGAGGCAACGGTAAACTCCAGCTCCCCCCCCCCCCCCCCCCCGACGGACACAAAAAGACGTGCAATCAGGGGGAGAAATTGACCTCAAATGTGGAGGGTCTGGGCTGACAAGGCCCTTGTTTCTCTCCTCCTCCTCCTCCCCCCATCAATTGTAATCACTTCTCAGAGACACTTGAAGAGCGGCGAGGCTTGAGCGGCGCTCTGGAGCCGCAACAAGTATCCTCACCACAGAGATCAAATCTGTCGCCAACGGGAGCGCGTTTGGTTTGTTTACGTTTAGTTGTGTGAGGATTATCAACATTTAATGGGAGGAAGTGTAGAACAAACAATCAAAGCTCACGGCCGTGCTCTTCCTCCGCCTTCGATTTGTCTTTTTTCGGAAGTGTTGTTACTCGGGGTCAAAACGTCATTTCTGGTCAAGTATTTTCACAATAAAATTCCCGTCTATTATTTTCAGTATTAAAGTCACCTTCGCAATAAAAGTCCCTTGTTATTGTACGTCACGTCACAGATTCCAACCGGCTTCGTCGATCTATAATACTGACATACAGTTCAATTATTTCAAACTCGGCGTAAATGAACACCAAAAAACTTTAGTGATTTAACTTTTCCAGGCCTGGAAATTACCATTTCAAAATTCCATGACTTTTCCAGGTTTTCCATGACCGTACGAACCCTGAAAGATGTCCTCATCCGTTAGCTTTTTTTCTCCTCTTTCTTTTATTCGTCCATCCCCCTCCTCCTCCTCCATCCCCCCCTCCTCCTCCTCCTCCTCCTCCTCCTCCTCCTCCTCCTCCTCCTCCTCCTCCTCCTCCTCCTCCTCCTCCTCCTCCTCCTCCTCCTCCTCCTCCTCCTCCTCGGTATCTCCTGCTCCTCTTCCACCCCTTGGCCCTGGCCCTCTGCCTGCTCTCACCCCCCATGTTCGCAAATCACTTCTTCCCTTGTCAGCAGGTAAATTGTTTTGTCCTCCCATTCCCCGCTTTCATTACCTTGTGTAAATTAAGCGATATGTCGTCCGCCGCCGCGCGCCAGGGCACTCGCCGCGCCGACGCCAAAATCATGAGATTTGGCATAATAAATGAAGACAAACTGGCAGTAGCAGTGCTCCTCTCCGCGCCGGCTCGCCTTCATTATTCGCTTAACTTGCCGGAGAAAATGACTTAACCCTGACCCGTGTATTCCGTCCCATATTCACTCCAGATAAAAGCCTTTTTACAGCGCACAACAATTTATATTCCAGCAAAGAGGCTGCTTTTCTCTGTCAGTTTTCCAATCTCGGCTCCTGAACACACGTCATTAAACTTGTCTCGCCTTCCTGTATTTGTCCATCAGTCCTTCTTTTTACATAAAATCTGGCAGCATTATTCTGGGATTTGATGGCACCCACTCATTTTTTCCCCTTGGAATGTTTGATTGGAAGAAATATAGCCGGGCAGGGGCTATCTTCTCTCTTCTGTGGAATCAGACGCTTGATGAAATAGTGCTCCGCCAGTAAGAATAATAAAAACAGACTTGTGCATTACAGGGGGCTCTCAATCTGCCAGCTGGGCTGGGCTGAGTGAAAAAACCCACCCTGCTCCTGACAGATTTTTATAGTTATCCCAGTAGATAAATGGAACCGGCTGACCGGGCTGGGAACGGCCACTCCGGCTGCAGGGCTGGACAATAGCGTGAAGTGTGGCGGGAACACTAAAGGGTCCGGAGACGAGGACCCGGTGTTCTGTCATTTTTTGCTGCCTTGTCAGAATTTGCTACCGCTGCATAAACCGATAGGTGTGTATCGATTCATGCGACCCTATCTGATAGGATGTTATTGTACTATCACAATATGCTTTTCTTTTAAAGTTCAATGTTTCACTTTTCACTGTTAAAGTGTTTATCTTCAACAATAAATACCCTAATAATAAACCAGTGCTTTATTATGATAATGTGAACAAACTCATGTTTACAATAATTTGTTGACACAAAAGAAATAACAACTGCTTATCACTCATTAATATACATGTCATTACTACATATTATTACTATCTGTACAATATACATGCTGAATGTACTTTTAACTAGGGAAATAATCGGGATTTTGAGGATGTCACTCCCCGTTATCAGACGTGCATCGACAGGGTGGCAAAACATTACGGGCGTGTCAAAAAAACTCGGAAAATCGACTCGGCGCATGCGCAATACCACAAGGTATCAGTTCTGGACAAGTAGCATGAAATGATAGACCACCGGGACCAACGGAGACCTCGGAGGGACTCCTAGTAACACAAAAAACTCCATAAAGTTAGCTTTATGTGAGCAAAGCGTTGCTTCTTCCTCCTGGAGTCGTGGTGATAGATGGAGAGTTAAAGTCCCGTGTCACGCCGCGGTCGGGCTCCATTGAGAACGAGCTGCGCGAGATGAAACGGGTGATTGTACCTGTCCTCGGGGTGATAGGTGGTCACTTTCCAATTTGGAAGCGTCAGCATTACTATAATATCAAGCGAGCCTGGATGTAAAAGGTCACAGGCGCTCTGCATAAAGTCGTTGGTTAGTCGTTGGTCGCCGGTGGGTTTCTACATACAGCCGATACGGAAAGAGTCATTAAAGAGCATAGGGCTGAAATGTGAGGATATTTTCATGATCAATTAATTTGTCAATTATTTTCTTGATCAAGTGATTAGTTGATTATTAGACCTTATTAGACCACCAGTCTCAGACCTCGTATACACGATGGGAAAACTCATTTATTTTCACGTGTTTTGGCCTTTCATTTACACAAAAACTGAGGTTTTATCACGGAAAATGGTAATTTCTAAAAACTCCGGCCAAAGTGGAGATTTCTGAAAACTCTGTTTGTGTGTTTGCGTGTGAACGAGGCCAAACAGAGTTTTAGGTGGTCAAACGTCACAGTATGCGACTAAAGATGCTTCACGTCATGTGAGCGTCCTATGGGACGTATGCGGACGGCGTATTTATGAGGGTTCATAGAAACAGAAACTTTTTTGAACACAACCTTGCGTGTACAACGTTATTTTTAAAAACGGAGGGGCGGAAATATTTGTTTCTGTAAATACACTGTAAAAAAGGATTTGAACAATAAGTCATGATAACGTTGTTCTGTAATTTACTTCAACTTACCATTATGATTTATACAATTACAACTGACTTGTATAAGTTTTCGGTAGTCCAACTCAGGTTTTTAAGCCAGTTCAATACATTTTAATTTTCAAGAAGTCAATTGAACTTAATAATGCGAGTTATAATCGTGGTTATCAAAAACTGCTGTTCCTCAAACGGCCACTTGAGAATTTATAAGCGATTGCATTTCCATTGGACCCCCATTAAATTATAAACTGTCAAATATGTCAACTGTAAATCCAATCTGACTCCACTTAAAAGTCTAAGGCAGCAATTGTACTTGTGGTTTTAAGTCGAACCACATAGATTTTTTTTACAGTGTACCCGGCTATGTGTAAATGTGGCCTCAAAGTCACAGTTTTAAAATGATGTAAAACAAGGAAAAGCATTCCCACATGTGAGAAGTTATAGAAACTGTGATTTAATATTTGTGTTGAAATTTGATTAAAAATAGTTGCAGATTATTTTTCTGGTTGTTTCAGGTCATAAGAGCACTTTTAAAACATCAAAGCAAAGATACTCAAAGTCAAATGTAACACTGAAGCAGGAAATACAACAATTTAAAATACACATTGAAAGGATAGAAACCCTTTTAAAGGAAATAAGAAAGATGAACCTTGAAAAATAAACACAAAATGAGTCAATATGTAGATATCTTAAAATATGTTAACACAAAACATATGTTATGTTTCATGCTGATTTAATATGGAAGTTTGTATTTCATATGCAAATGCAAAACGTTAATAGAATAATGTCAATCTTTATTTGTAAACCCTTTTTTTAAGCAATAGATTGGCCTTCATATTAGTTTAAAGGCTTTTTATCTAACATTAAGTTATTTTGGTTCTGTTATATAGAGAACAGTTATGCATAAAGGGTATTAACATAATAACACCCAGGTGATCTGTGAGACTTCCCTGCATGAGGGTTCAGGGTAAAACTTAAAACCATCAGTAATTCAACTGCCATGCAATTAGTATGTCTGCTAAAATGTAATTGTTTACTTAATCTAAAGCTTGAATTGAAGTTAAATACATATTTGTTTTCCTTCTACTTTGACTTATTGGCCATTATCACATTACAATGTTATAACACAAAGACTAATATTCCCACAGCAGAAATGTGAAACTCCACGAAACCCAATGAGAGCAGAAGAACGACGTAAAGAGTTTAAATGGAGGTTGGAAAGTTCCACGAGGGATTGTACTTTTAGATTGTAGATGTCGCCCTCCGGGAAGATAATCAGCCGTAAATGGTTCTGGTTTCCAGAACAGACTCTGATTAATCAGCCGAACCGAGGAGGCTAATCAATCCACCGCGAGTGCTTACCACGCCGGGCCGTGAGAGCTCGGTGTACTCCTCCTCCTCCTCCTCCTCCTCCCCTCTGTTCAGCGGTAGGCATGAGAGTAATACAGTCGTGAGGGACTAACACAAAACGCACACAGTCGTAATCTGTGCTCATGTTTGAGGACGTTTTCTCTTCTCTAAGCTCTGAATACTCGTGTGTCTTGATTCAATAATTGCCTTTTAATGTTTCTGCGTTTGATTGCTGTTGCTCGTATTTCACCACTCTGACAGATCTACAAAAGATGAAGAACAACAAACAACACCCCTACCTACTGTCTGATAATAACAACAACAACAACAACAACAACAACAACAACAACAACAACAACAACAACATGCATTGGGGTTTATGACACGGCTTTACAGATCATTTTAAGAATAGATTTTTCCACCAGGGTGCAAGAAACCTGGAGAGATTGAGCGAGAGACATCGAGGAGGAGGGGTGGGGGGGGGTTGACAGTCGTCTAAGGTCACTAACAGTCAGTAAAATGGAAAATAACATGAATATACTGTAGACTGCTTCTACTTTTACTCAATGAAGATTTGCATGCAGGTCTTTTCCTTGATTGTAAGTCGTAGTGATGCGTATGAATAGAGAAATAGAAGAAGAATAGAAATATACTTTATTAATCCCCAAGGGGAAATTTGTCGACAACAGTAGCAGCACCGATAAACTAAACACAATAAAATATAAGTATAAGAAAGAAAGAAAGTGACTGTGCATGAAGTAAAGTGCGCAAAGTGAAATATAAAATACAAAATAAAATAAAATAAAATATATATGTATATATACACAACATATATGTAAATACAGCACTGTAAAATAAAATAAAATATATATCTAGATAGTGTGCAAAATGCAAAGTGTGTATAAATAACATGAATATACTGTAGCCTGCTCCTACTTCTACTCAATGAAGATTTGCATGCAGGTCTTTTCCTTGATTGTAAGTTGTGGTATTGCTTATGTATGGACATAAGAACTTATTCTATACCTCTAGCGATAGTATTGAAAACAAATTTAACATCCTGTATTTATATTATTTTAAATCTCAGTACCAGATCCGTCACTGATCAGGATCATTTGAAGAGCTCCAGAGGTTTGAGGCGTGCTCCTTCAGCCGCTCCGACAGGAACGGGCAGAAGAACGATCCAAACAAAGAAAAAAAACTTTGAAATTGATTTCATTCTTTACTGTATGAAAGTTTCACAAGGTCGTCCGGAGCGTGGCGCTAACACAACACACGAATACAGATGTGTTTCCTTGTTCTACAAGTCACGCAGCCCCGAGTCTTTAAGCGATCATTATTACCATACAAATAGACAGATCTACTTAACAACCCCTTTTTTTTTATCGCATAACACTTATTCTTTAGTGTTGCTCTCTGAAAGGCACCAAAAGGCGTCTCCCTTTTTCTTTTTTTTTTGCAGGGAAATGGTCTCCGGGTTGATAAAGGCTCAGAGCAATAGAAGAAGCAAGGCTGACATCTTCTTAAGAGATGATAGGAGAGCCAAATCAAATAGGATGGAGCAGTCACTCTTTTCACAGATAGGTAGCTCATTTCTGGTGGTGGAGAGTTTGCATCCCTAGTGGCGCTCTGCCTGGGAGAGATAGCTCACTCGGACGCCATTCATTATTTCATTCCCTGCCTCCCTCTTTTCACGTCTTAGCTACTTCTTTCTTTTTTTTTGCTTTAATGAGTTGCCTTTTTCTTTCTCGAGTGTTGATGGGGATCTCGGAATTTAGATTTGGAGACAAAATGTTTAATCACAGGCGTTTTTTTCATTCGTGGAGAAGAGGCGAAAATCAATTATTTCCATTAGACAATGCTGATTGGAAATGAATGGAAGTGGTAGCATTTTGAAACAAAGGCTCCATGGTGGCAAAGATAAGTGTCAGTCTTGCCCCCTTGAGGTACAATATGTGGTTTGGCTTAATAACCAGTTTGCAAACACGGCCGTTAAATCCATACAAAAGGTTTGCCAATATAAACAGTCGGAAAAAAAGCCGATGTCACACGACACGTCATGCAAGCTGAAGGTGTTGTATCTATCCTGGTATGTCTAGATGCCTTTTTATCAAATATGAGCATTTCAACTTCAACATAAAAAATTAAAAAATCATTTACTTTTTTCTTCTCTAATATAACTCCAGAGTAAGTTGCAGGAAGTTTCCAGAACACGACTTACAGCCAGACTCGATCCATCAAAAGCTCAATGTGATATTCAGCATGGCACTTCCTGAAGAGCACTTTGCTATTATACCCCTCACATTCTTTGCAAATCCCTCCGAAAAAAATATTTATAAAAATGAACTTCTTTTTACAGAGGGCTCATTGAAAAGAAGAATTACACGAAAGATAAAACACTTTATCGCCGGTGAAAGACGAGACAATGTACGTTGAGAAATTGGGAAGATGGCAGAAACAATGAATATTAAGTGCCTAAGAATCTAAAGCTGCTGACGAAATTGAAACTGTATATCCTGAGGGGGCAAGTTTTCCAAATTGCTAATTACTGCCTCTGAAAGGGGGATGTTTCTGATATGTTTGCGTGTGAAAGGCTGCCGCTTAATGAAGCGGTGGCTCAAGTTTTTCTTCCCTTCATATTCCCATTCTCCAGCTTTCAGGGACTCTCTCTGGACTTTCCTCCCAAGCCGGAACAATGGCGGGCCCAGGAGCCCAGCTTCCCCACAGGCCTCGGCGAGAGGAGGCCGGGGGCTGGGTACCGAGGGAGCCGCTCGGCTCTCCGAAATATGGAGGCGACAGATAAGGTGGCAGCGGCACAGAGAGGCCCTCTCCCAGGGGCCCGAGGGGACATTTGCAGTTATTAAGAGGAAGATGAGAGAGATTAAAGGGCTTTTGTACTCATCTTCACAGACTTTTTGTATTTATTTTTTTATTATTTGGGGCGGCCTTCATCTGAGAGATGAAAGAATTGGTAAATGACTTTTTTTTTTTTACTTCATTCAGCTTTGAGAGACAATTCTTCGTCACGGAGAGTTGTCACACACCGTGAAACACGTCTTAGTGCAGCTATTGTTTGACGAGGTGTAGAAGTAATAGAATAACTGCAATCTACAACGAATCGCAAGCGTATAACATGTTTCAGGACTTTGTTTGAAGAAATGAACAGAGTGTGACATACAAGGAGATTAATAAAGACGAGGTTAAATCTGAATCTGTTTCATTTCTATTGACATTCTATCATTGAAGGTTTGACTCAACTGGATGTCAATGTCTGAGGTAAGTGCTTAATGGACTGTAGCACTTTTATCCCAGGTGCTTTACAACCCCCCCCCCCCCCCCCCACACACACACACACACACACACACACCTGGCAGTGGGGGTAGTGTGCAAAGCTCTGGCCTAACCTTTAGTAGCTTGTGGAGTTCAGTGTCTCTTTGACATGTGGAGCTGGGGATCGAACCGCACACCCCATCACTAATGGGAGAACCGCTCTGAGGTCCATGTGGGATTCAGAATCTGTGGGACTGCATTTTATTTTCACGAGTACTGCAGATACTTCACCTGACAAGGTAATGCAATCCAATGCAGAACACCAAGGCTCAGCCTTTAAACATCGGCAGAGTTGAAACACACTTTGGGTTTTGTGTTGGGAAAGGTCATTTTAATTTACAGATTTTCCCTTTTTCTTAATTTACTAGGACGTTTCCTGGATATTCCCATTTTGATAGCGATGAAATGGAAAATAGAGACACGCTCTGAGATTATTTTAGACAGATTAATTGATTGTGTTTCGACTTTGATTTTTTTTTTTCTTTCTTTGAAATAAGTGTCTATTTAATATGAGTCTTGCATACAATACACATTATCACCTACATAAATACATACTTTTTGGAGGGGCTAGTTTGAGGGCTTTGACCTCATGCCCTTAATATTTCTGCAATCCTATAGTTACAGCCCTGGTAGATGAAATACCACATGCACGCGCACCATTCGCCTGTCGAAATAAAGTAATAACACCCCCCCAAGAAGGATCAACACGTGTCCTGATGGGTGTCACAGACACATCACATCACAGACACATCACGTCACAGACACATCACATCACAGACACATCACGTCACAGACACATCACATCACAGACACACCTGTATTACTGTATAAACTGCAGTAATACAGGTGTTATAACACTTGACAGCAGTCACCTGTCAGCTTCCTACACCAGAGCGACTGGTCGGTTACCCGCAGCATGGCAGGCGGCCGCGCGCGGCTCCTTATCCGCATGAACACCGGCGGTGTGACGGTCTGTTTTGCAGTCGAGTCACAGCGACTCGGAGACACCTGATTGGCTGGACGGCAGGGCGGAAGTGCGTCTGGTGTCCCAGCTGTGCAGAAAAACAAAACAAGACGAGCTGCGACTGGTGAGTGCTAAACACACAGCGGACTCTCTCTCTCCCCCTCGAGTCTCCCGACCCGTCGCGCTCGCTGCCGCGCGTCGGGTCGCGACCGCGATGCCAAACGCCGCGTGACGCCGCGCGTCGCCGATCGCTGAGCAGGGAGGGAGACGCGCGCGCCTGTCGGGTCCGTCTGTCCTTGTGCTGACGTGACAGACGTTGTTATGTAACCGCCTGCGCAGCAGCAGCAGCGGCAGCGGCAGCAGCAGCCCGGGTCTGCCATTGTCTCGCGGCCGTGATGTCGTGCGTCTTCCACGTCGCGTTCTCGGCTCGTCGCGGAGACGCCGTGTGTGTGTGTGTGCGTGCGCGTGCGCGTGCGTGTTCACTGCTGCAGACACGCCGTTGCAGTCAAACAAAGGGCGCTTGAGAGTGATCCTCCATCGTGCTGCGCTGCCACACTTACAGATGGAAGTAGCCAGAGGGGTTCTCCTCGTGCTCCATCGTTATAGTCGAGGGAGCTCGACCACACCTGGAGACGTGGAGCAGGTCACGTGACCACTCCGATGGTCCGAGTGGACCTCGATAAGGAGAGCTGCTTGGGAGATGTGCCACAGGGTTTGATGTCAACACACGTCTGGAGAGAGGACCACTGAGGAGGAACAAAGACAACACAATGCCACAAGCAACACCCACAGTTACAGCTTATAGTCATGGATGTGGCTATTTGTAATGTTATGTTGCACTATTCAATTCAATTCAGTTATTTGTGTAGCCCATTTTCACAAATTACAAAGTCTCAGAGGGCTTTACAATCTGGACACATCGACATCCCTGACCGTTGACCTCACGACAGAGGAGGATCCCTAACAATGGGATGATCACATTTTCTTGAATCTCATAAACACATAATGGTGAAAATAACCACTCCCGTTCAAAAGTTTGGGGTCACCAAGACAATCATGTGTTTTCCATGAAAACTCCCACTTTTATTTATCAAATGAATTGCAAAATTAATATAAAATATAGTCAAGACATTGACAAGGTTATAAATAATGATTTTTATTGTAAATATGAATGTTGTTCTTCAAACTTGTGGCTCTAAGGAAGGCCAGTTTTAGAGCTTCTCTCACCAGCATAACTGTTTTCAGCTGCGCTCGCATAAAAAGAGTTTTCAAGGGTTTTCTACCCCTCCGTTAGTCTTCTAATAATAATAATAATAATAATACATACAATTTCTATTGCGCTTTTCATAGTATTCAAAGACGCTTCTAAGGCGATAATAACACAATGTACCACTAGAACATGGAGATGGGCCTCTACACACCTCTGTAGAGACAGAGAATAGTCATTTACCACATTAACTATGTAGAGAGACTATTTCTGATTAATTTAATGAAAAATAAGGATATTTCTAGTTGACCCCAAACTTTTTGTTGTATTTTTTCGTAGTGATGTAATATTGATCATCGGGGCTGCGTCATAAGGCTTTTGTTTACTGTCATGGCTGCTGTACGTCAGACTATTTATTTGGACTTGTGCTGGATGTGTGTTTCCAGCAGCATGATGGACGAGCTGGTGCAGGACCTGGTGTCGGCCCTGGAGCAGACCTCGGAGCAGAAGAAGCTGGGCGAGCTGTGGGAGGAGATGGTCCTGAGTCCGCTGCACCAGCGCCGGCAGATCCGCCGCCGCCGAGTCCGCAAGCGCTACCGCGAATCCTCCTTCTATCCGCTGGAGCGCCGGCGATGCTGGATCGAGGCCTCCGAGTCCAGCCTGGACGAGACTAAAGGACACAGGGAGAACTCGTCCTCCGCCGTCGCCGCCCCGGCGGCCAACTGCAGCGACTCCGACGACGTGACTTCCAGCCACCGGTGGCGCTCCGTCGTGAGAGGCCCGGTCAGGACTAGGCAGCCCTCCTGGCCAGAGTCGGACTCCTTCACGGAGAACGGCGCGGGGCGGCAGCTCCGGAGACGGAGGAAGGTCAAGCGCATGACCTCGGACATCGCGGTCAGGCTGCAGCAGAAGTTGAAGGTCTCCGCTGCGGACGGGAAGCGGAGACACAGGCCGGCGAGGATGCAGCATCTGTCGGCGGCCAAGAAGAGGTCCGGCGGCTGCGTGGGGGGGGCGGAGCGGCAGGCCGAAGGAGCCCGGCTGATGGGGAAGGAGGGCTGGAAGAGGAAGATGGCCAAGGAACACCGAGACGCCGCCGATGAGAACATGTCTGAGGGGTAATGTCCGATCCAGGGAAGAATATCTTCCTCTTTATTTTTTTTATTTTTTGACAAATATTTTTATTGTTGTCCTTTCCACAATGCACAAACACAAGACAGAACAAAACAAAACAAAACAAAACAAAAGGCACAACAAAATAACGTATAGGCATAGAGATATCAATATCACAAGCATTTTTTGTTAAGTGTTACTGATTGTTCCTCAACAGAGAACAAAACAATAACAATAGAAGACGACAGATATGCATATGCACAAATAGATAAATATATTAACCGACAAATGGAATGCTACAACATTCCTTAAATGTGACTTGTGAGAGGACCAATAAATATATATTTATATATATATATATATATATATATAGATATATATAGATATATACATACACATACACACATACACACACATGTATATATACATATATATATATATATATATATATATATATACATACATACGTGCGTACACAAATGCATACATATAACGTGTCAAACCTAACCCGTCATTCGTTACAACGTCGTTACACAGTTATACCTCCAGCCTGTATTCCGAAATCAAAAAAGTTTGTTCGTTATTTGTTGGAAAAAGTTGTAATGCAAAAAAAAAAATCTACATTTAATTTACCGCATTGCAACGAGCTGAATGTTAACAACCCTGTCATTGTTTAAAAAGTCAGGATTAAAACCATAGTGGAAAAGGAGCTCAAAAGTCTAAAAGCCCTTTTTACCCTTTAAATGGAAAGTTACCACGGCACTTAAACCCATAACATAAAAGTCATGGGCATAACTACTATCAGACAGGAGCAATTAAACAGGGCGACATTTAGGATGATCTATACGGCCCGTCTTCATCGAGCCACTTGTCAATATTCAGCCTGTCCTCGACTAAACCAAAAGGGAAAAAAGTATCACAATCATACCTCTCCACTTTAAAGTATTGAGTTGACATTAAAAATGAATGATGGAGTCTCTTCATCTTCATCTCTTAGAGCTGAAATAATCACCAGGGCAGGATCTTTGATAGTTATGCCTCCGGGCGTCTGCCGGCTCATTATTTTCTTTCGAGAAATATTGTCACAAATAAATAAGTGACTTGGTGTGGTATTGATTTGTTTTGAAATGAATTCCTTTTCTCGGGCGGGGTAATTAAAGCGTGGCCCGTCCCGATGTCCCAGAGTGCACCCTCTTGTGTGCGCTTCATTTAGCGAAAGTAAATGTCGCTGTAACTGGCAGCAGAGAGCGGCATTGTATGATAACCGCAGAGCAACGATTACAATATACTGTAAAGTCAATAAGACTCATAACGACACATTAAAGGGGACGTATTATGAAAATTCCACTTTTTTAGTGCTTCTATATGTTAATGTGTGTATCTGCATGTCTCCCAACATAAAAACGCTGGAAAAAAACAACTCAGGTGTCTTGTTGTGGTTCCTCTACGTCAGAAACGATGTGCTTGAGGTCGTGGAATGGGATCACCACCAACGTCTACGTAGATGTTGGCATTGGACCTTTAAAATATGTTACAAACATTTCATTAAGACCCCAAGGAACCACATCAACTTGTGGAGAAATGGGCATAATACGTCCCCTTTAAGCGGTCACCTTGTCCCGGCGGTTTTTCTTATAAACAGCTGCAACTTACACTTATTTTCCATGTTAGTTAATCTTCTTAATTTTCTATTAAACATTTAGTCTTTTAAACATTCAGAAACTATTTAATCCTGGGCTCTCACATTCTCAAAGTCATGTGTGTTGTGTTTGCTCATCTCATTATCCGCTGGTCGTTTAAAACGAGTACTAAGAAGTCATTTGAGGCGCCCGGTGTGGGGAGAGACAGAAGGCTTTACATCATCTCGTTTAATTTGTGCTGACCTCCCTAGCCCCTAAACGGTACTTGTTTTCTTACTTTATGGAAAAATCAATAGCCGTTCTGACAGAAAACAGCTCCGGAGAAGAAATAAATGGGAACGCCACGGCACGCTGTCAATCATTTCTCACTTACAACACGCCAACGCTGTTGATTGCCGCTCAGTAGACTGCCACGCGGCGCTGAGGGCTCAACAACCTAATGGATCAACTGCAGCGAGGCAACGGATACCAACACACGGCAGCAGCAACAGCAACAGTTATACTCTGAGCTTAAAGGACCCATCGTATGCCCATTTTTCCACAAGTTGATGTGGTTCCTTGGGGTCTTAATGTTATGTCTGTAACATATTTTGGTCAAAATACCACAAGAATCATTTCAAACAGCCTTTTTAATCATTTCAAACACCTCCCCACCGATTGACCTGTTTTGCGTGCCTGTCCCTTTAAATGCTAATGAGCCAGCTCCCCCCTCCAAGGCCATGTAGCCACGCCCCCTACATGGGCGTGCTTCAACATCTACCTAGACGTTGGTGGTGATCCCATTGGACGACCTCCAGCAGATCGTTTCTGACATAGAGGAACCACAACAAGCCGCAAGAGTTGTTTTTTTACCAGCGTTTGTTACATTACATTACATTACATGTCATTTAGCAGACGCTTTTATCCAAAGCGACTTACAATAAGTGCATTTCAACCTAGAGTACAAACTAAGAACAACAAGAATACAGAAAGTAACATTTCCTCAACATAGTCAAACTACAAAAGTACCATAATAAGAGATATTTAAGAGCCACTGAAGTGAAAATCTGTGTTTTAATCCAGATATAGTCGGAAAAGGTGCGTTTTCAGTTTGTGTGTTGGGAGACATGCCAGATACACACATTAACGTATAGAAGCACTAAAAAAGTGGAATTTTCATAATATGTCCCCCTTAAACGTCAGAGGCCATCGTTGAAAAGTGTTTCGTAATAATTGGAGTCCTTTACTCTCCATTTATCCCATTAACCATGTTCATATGGAGTGTCTTTTAAAAGCACGCCTCTCCTCAAGGTCACTCCTCAAGGTCACTCCTCAAGGTCACTCCTCAAGGTCATACGGAGCGTCGCCTTCAGCCACCCGGGTTCAAGGGGAGCAGATGTTGGCCGCTCCAGTTGGGCTCAGCATCCTTGATTAGAGCTGGCCCGGCCTGCTGGCAGGGAGGCCACCTGGCATCCCGGCTGGCCTCACCTGTGTGGCGGCGCCGTCCCGGGCTCAGCCTCCGCCTCCAGCTGTGAGCGGCTACCGCGAAAAAAAAAAAAACACGTGCCGTTCTCACACTCGGCTTATTCGGGCTGTAATTTATATTTTGAAAACTCTATGAAGATTTTTTTTTGTTGGGGGACAGCAGTGCAGCATTCACCCAAGTTAATTTTCTCAAATCTCTGAGACTAATCCAATTACTGCAGCTCGGGGATGGAGGGATAACCTTCTAATCAGACGCCCATGGAAGAGGGCATGGATTTGGGTTGGGGCGGCTTGTTTGAAGAGCCCACAGATCCATTGTTATCAGCGCTCTGCCCCCCTCTGCCTCTGCCTCTTCTTTATTCCTCTGCAGAATGAGCCCGGGCTCAATAAATGGCAGCTAGCCTGTAATCTCTGTGCAAACTGGTCCGTCCCTCCCAGGAGCCGAGGATTATATACTAATGATTAGTGCTCATCTGGATACTGTGTTTTGCTTCACCTCTTTGGCTCGTCGAGACAATAGGGCCGCGTGGGGACCCCAGTTCAGCGCCACAACACTGGAGTGCCGTTTTAGTTCGTGCCCTTGCCTTTGTTTTCGCCATGGACATATATGGTGTTTTAAGTATTTAAGTCGTATTTGTTTGTACGGCACTTAATCCAAAGCGACTGTGTGTGTGTGAGCCGAAGATCAAGTTTGCACGAAATGCTTGTCAACTTTTCTTGGCAAAGGTCACGGCTGAAAAGAGAAGAGGTGCTTCTTCTGGTCCTGAGAAAAATGGGGGTTTCAATTATTCATGTCTTTAATTAGGCAGTACTTAATGGAAACGGTCTCACATCGGCCCGAGCGACATCACATTACACCTTTAATGCAGATGAATACTTAATGCGTGTCTCTTATCAATTGTTTATACCTGTGATTTTTTTCAAACTTTGAGCAAGATCCCTCAAAAAAGAAGCAAACACTTTTCTTTTTTACTTAAAAAATGGGAGAAGTTGCCACGCCGATGGAAACCCTAATCCTAATAGAATAGAATAGAAATATACTTTATTAATCCCCAAGGGGAAATTTGTTGACGCAGTAGCACCGATAAACTAAACACAATAAAATATAAATATAAGAAAGAAAGTGACTGTGCATAAAGTATACAAAGTGAAATATAAAATACAAAATAAAATAAAATATATACGTATATATACACAACATATATGTAAATACAACAATGTAAAATAAAATAATATATATATCTATTATTTATTAATTATTATTATTATTATTTATTATTTATTATATATATATATATATATATATATATATAGATAGTGTGCAAAATGCAAAGTGTGTGTATGTGTGTAGTGTAAATGAAATGTGTGCAGTGCAGATCAACACAGTGTAAGTATGAATGTGAATATGTACAGTGAGTTATTGCAAGTTTCTGGCAGGAGGTGCTTTGTTGTAGAACAGGGTTCTTACACATTTCGATAAATGCATTTCCATGACTTTTCCATGACTTTAAACCAAATTCCCATGGCCAAACTGAAATCTCTGGTATAAACATGACAAATTTAGAAAATTGTGCGTATCGCCTGCTTATATTTTGAGCGTTTTTCTTTAAAAACACATTAATTATTTCAAACTCGGCGTAAATTAACACGTGATTATAACAAATTTCCATGACTTTTCCAAAACTTTAATGATTTAAGTTTTCTCCATGACTTTTCCAGGCCTGGAAATGACCATTTGAAAATTCCATGACTTTTCCAGGTTTTCCATGACCGTAGGAACCCTGGTAGAGCTGTAGCCTTCCTAATGTCTAAGAAAGGTTGCAGGATGAAGCGTTATAACATTCCGAGTGGTGGCTTTTGTCGGGCGTGTGTCCTCTGCTGATGTCGGAGTGCGGCGCGCTCCAGATGTCCGCCAATGTGTCCAGAGGTGGGCTGCAGCTGAGCCGGGGCCTGGGGAGTCCGTCTGGAGAGAGGGCCGACGGGGGGGGCGGGGTGGAGCGACGCTCCAGGACCGCTCCACCAGGCCAGACATCCTCCAGCGGCCGGCTCCCTCTCACAGCTGCTTCTTCGCGGATGTGAGAGGGAGATGATGCAGGACCATCTGGCCAGGAGGAGACGCAGGCTGGACGGACGCTTTGCAGATCCTGCCGTCACTTAGGAGGCCTCTGCAATACGGCAAAACGGCGAATCAGCGCATATCTGACCCCCCCCCCCCCTCCCTCCAGCTTCCTCACATATGCGAGGTCAGCTGATGAAAAACAAGAAGCGAAATGCAAGGCGATCAAGAATGTCGGCCCCCGTCTTTCACCAAGTACTCAAAATGTATTTTATTCAGGGTTCTTACACATGTTGACCGATGGATTTCCATGACTTTAAACCAAATGTCCATGACCAAATTGAAATCTCGGTAAAAACATGAAACACGTGACTTTAACAAGTTTCCATGACTTTTCCAAAACTTTTATGATTTAATTTTTTTCCATGACTTTTCCAGGCCTGGAAATGACCATTTTAAAATTCCATGACTTTTCCAGGTTTTCCATGACCGTACGAACCCTGTTTAATCCAAAGTTATATCTGGTATCGCCTCTTTCTTTATGGTCGACAAATGTCACAAAAAGGATTTGTTCCCTAAATAAGATGAAATATCTTCTTAAAATCGTGTTGCAATTATTTTTAGAGGACTACTGCTTAACATTAGCTGTTGAAGTCTCCCAAAAGCAGCTGGTCGCTGTAGAGTTATTAGCAAATAATGAGTTTGTTGGGGTCTAATTCCATCTTTACTCATTAGTGAGTATTCATAGCAGCACATGTGAACAAACGAGTGACGGATCCCGTTGCCACGGCGTGACCTTCAAGTGACCTGGTGTTCAGAGGAGATCCTCTGGAAAAATAACTGTGTTCATAAAGATGTATGTACAGGGTTATTACACATTTTGACAAATGGATTTCCAGGACTTTAAACCAAATTTCTAAATTGAAATCTCGGTATGAACAATTTAGAAAACGTTTTTGAGCGGCTTTCTTTAAAAAAAAACATAAATCACTTCAAAATCGGCATTTCCATGACTTTTTCAAAACTTTTATGATTTAATTTTTTCCCACGACTTTTCCAGGCCTGGAAAAGACCATTTTAGAAAATTCCATGACTTTTCCAGGTTTTCCATGACCGTACGAACCCTGTATGTAGTTTTTGAATGCGTGTTCGCCTGGTACTAGTCACGTGTCAGAGAGAGGAAAATCCTTCTTCGACCCGCCATCTGTGTCACCTCCACCCCCCCCGTGACCTTGGAGTGTCTGGAGGTCTCGGTTCAAGGTGGCTGAGGTGTGAGAAAGGCAGAGGAACCCAGGGTGGTCGGGGGGGGGGGGGGGTCTCAAAGGGTGTGGAGGCATTGTAACCGCGGTCACCCGGGGGGGGAGGGGTGGGGGGGGGGCAGTAAGCGGCGGCCCACGCGGCAGATGTTGGCCAGTTGCCGTGCAGAAGCTGCTCACGTCTGCGGGTCGCCGGCAGCCCCGGAGGGAGGGAGGGAGGGAGGGAGGGAGGGAGGGAGGGAGGGAGGGCCGGCCGGGCGGCGGGATGCGTCTCGCTCTCCTGTCATCCTCCACCACGCGGGCCAGATTAGATTGGAGCTGACAGCGGAGGATATTCAATTAGATTGTGCATGTCACTCAGTGGCTTCGATCAGAGCCCCTCCTCCCGCCTTTGTGTTCGCTATCGCGGCGACGGAGAACAGCGCGGCGTCCGTCTCTCCGTGTCATCTCCGTTTATGTCGACCTCTAGCTCCCGACTTCTCCCTTATTTTGTATTATTGAATGCCGCATGTATAATGTCGACATGTACATATTCGATTGACATTGTTCACTTTTCAGGAGGCTGTCGTATCGTCTGACCCGCGTGACCCCAGAATGTCATTGCTATTAAAGGACCCATCGTATGCCCATTTTTCCACAAGTTGATATGGTTCCTTACTAAGAAAAAAAAGCATTATTGCTAAAGAAATGCTGGAAAAAAAAGCAGCGATACCCTCAGAGTGGAAGTTTGTAAAACAACTTTAAAGGACCCATCGTATGCCCATTTTTCCACACGTTGATATGGCTCCTTGGGGTCTTAATGAAATGTTTGTAACATATTTTGGTTAAAATACCACAAGAATCATTTAAACAGCCTTTGTACCTGTCAGAAACACCTCCCCACAGACTGACCTGTTCTGAGTGCCTGTCCCTTTAAATGCTAATGAGCCAGCTCCCCCCTCCAAGGCCATGTAGCCACACCCCCTACATGGGCGTGCTTCAACATCTACGTAGACGTTGGTGGTGATCCCATTGGATGACCTCAAGCATATAGTTTCTGACATAGAGGAACCACAACAAGACAAGGGAGTTGTTTTTATCCAGAGTTTTTGTGTTGGGAGACATGCCAGATACCCACATTAACGTAAAGAAGCACTAAAAAAGTGGATTTTTCATAATATGTCCCCTTTAAACAAACACATTCACACGTCATTGTTCTTCTTTTCTCTGCAGGGAGACCAGCAGCACATGCAGCAGTGACCCTGGTCTGTTCACCAATGACGAGGGAAGACAAGGTATAAAACAGATTCGTACTCTTCACACACACTGGGAGCTACACAGACGCTCTTCATCGCTTATTGTGGTTCAATCCGAAAAAAGAAAAGAAAAAACAAACACTGGATTTTAATCGTGCGTATTCGTAGCTCACAGAATAAGTGTTGATGAGGCGTCAGATCCGGACACTAACCCGCTCCGAGGGAACGCTGAGGCCGGAGAAGGAGGTTTCCGCACAATGGGCCGGTCGCTGGGCGCCCAGGCGACTCTAATAAGACGTTGTCATGTCGTGTTAATGAGCGCTGAAGCCTTTGCTAATCTCATTAGCCGTGGCGGGGGCCAGGCGGCCTCTGATTTAACAGTTGTCACTACACCTTGACTGTGAGAGGCACGGTTCCTGCGTGTTGACTGACAGGCTGCTGAAGAGCTTCTCGTCTGGGGATAACACTGCTGATGTCTGGTAATTTAAAGGAGCAGTTTACCTTTAAAGGGGACATATTATGCCCATTTCCCCACAAGTTGATATGGTTCCTTGGGGTCTTAATGTTATGTTTGTAACATATTTTGGTCAAAATACCACAAGAATCATGTCAAACAGCCTTTGTACCTGTCAGAAACACCTCCCCACAGACTGACCTGCTCTGAGTGGGCGAGGTGCTCCGGGTTGCCAGGTTGGAGATGAAGTATCGTACCAAAGGCTCAACATGGGCTTATTTGGAGGATAATTATCGTGTATCTGGCAACCCTGAGATGGGTTGACCAATGACTGCTCTCTATACCGTCAGAGCTCGCCAAGAAGGTGGAGCGTAAGGGAGATACCATTTCCAAAACGTGTAAGGGGTGAATACTAGTTTGTGAAAACCCAGAGAAACACAAATGTCCCACAAAGCAAAATCCTGGAGGTTTTTGGAGATACACACATTAACTATAGGAGCACTAAAAAAGTGGAGTTTTCATAATATGTCCCCTTTAACAGAGGCACCACGTGTCAGCTCAAGCGGTATAATGTCGAATAATGTTTTTATATTTCCTGGATTATCCTCGAACCGGACTCTGAATCAAAGTGCACATTCAACATTGCTAGATTATTATTTTGGGGGGTTAGAAAGCAGATCCACATCAGTGGTGTCCACATTTTGGCTTCGGCGTTGCACGTGGCAGATGAGCTTGACTTGATGCGGCCTCTTCCTCGTCCCCGTGCACAGGGGATGACGAGCAGAGCGACTGGTTCTTCGAGGGCGACTGTGGAGTCGTGAAGGGCGTGGCCGGCCTGCTGCCCGGCTGGGAGTCGGACAACCCGCTGACCCTCGAGGACAACCGGCCCCCGCCGACTTTCCTGCAGCCGGCGCGGCCCTCCCAGAGAGGTAGCGGACCAATGGTTCTTTCGGCATTATTCACACATTCTCACCGACATTAATATCTATTCGGAACATTTTTGCAAGACAGGAAGATGCATGTGCGTTTTGCCGTTGCAGGGTATCGGTATCATTCCCTTCTCAAGCCGGCGCCGGGCGCTGCTGCGTGCTGCATGAGGAAGGAGAGGAGGCGGCTTCCCAGCAAGGTGACGGCGTCTCCCTCTTTTGTAGAAAAAGTCTTTAAGTTTTAGTTTAAGTCTTTAACGTCTTTGTTTCTGACTGTGTGTCTGTGGTTTGTGTTTCACAGGGCAGCAGCATGCCAGTGTTTGTAGAGAGACTCAGAAACTTCTCCCAGGATCCTTACCAGAGAGAGTAAGATAGCATGGTTGAAACTCTGTTAGAGGTACACTACCGTTCAAAAGTTTGGGGTCACTTAGAAAAAAGAGAAAAAAAGCACTGTTTTTTCCAATGAAAATGACGTTAAATTAATCATAAATACTCTCTCTACATAGTTAATGTGGTAAATGATTCTATTCTCTGTTTTTTAATGAAGTCTCTACAGAGGTGTGTAGAGGCCCATCTCCATGTTCTAGTGGTACATTGTGTTATCGCCTTAGAAGACGAGCAGAGGGGTAGAACCCCCTTGAAACCCTTAAAAAAAATATATATATAACTTTTTATTTTGCATATTCCACAAACAGATTATTCCTTGACATTGAAACCCTTTTTATGTGAGCGCAGCTGAAAACAGTTATGCTGGTGAGAGAAGCTCTAAAACTGGCCTTCCTTTGAGCCACAAGTCTGAAGAACAACATTCATATTTACATTATTTCTAACCTCGTCAATGTCTTGACTATATTTTGTATTAATCTTGTAATCATTTAATAAATAAAAGTGAGAGTTTTCATGGAAAACACAACATTTTCTCGGTGACCCTAAACTTTTAAACGGTAGTGTATGTAAACTCTGGTGGTATCAACTCCATTGGTTTCCATCCTTTTCACCCAGTGATTTCACTCTGATTTTCTCCTTTCAGCTTCTGGCTGCCTTCTGTTGGAAAACGAGACCGGAGCCAGGTATGTTGCGGCGTGATTTTTCTGAGCCCACTTTGTTCAGACTTTAATGTGAAAATGCCAAAAACTAAATGTTATTTTATACTTTCAATTTCCAGTTGAGCCCTTTGTGCCCATTACCAGTGTGTCCCATTGACATGGTGTCAGAGAGCTCCCATCTCAGATGCTCCACCTCCATCTGCAGAAACAGGTACTTGATGCCACGTGTTGAATATCGCTTCCTGGCGAGCGCCGATCGGACACGGCGTTCTGTGTTTTTGATCAAAGCTCAATATATTGATGAAGTCTGTGGTCATTTCATTTAAACCAATCAGTCACGGCTCAAAGGTGGCCGCTAACGAGAGTAATCTGTGTTTAGAAGTCATGTTTCATGTTGCAAATACATTATTGGAGGATTTAGTCTGATGCATATTCTTTGTCGTGGTATTTAATACATAAAACACATTTCAATGTCTGCATATCCATCGTATCCACGTCGCCGTCATTGGCTTTACGTCTCTCACAGATTAAAATGCTCTATGACCAAAAATAGTAACGACTACGAAGTCATCTTCATCTTCAAATGTGCTTCTTTCTTTTCTTTTGAACTTATTTAAAACCCAATTTGCAGGAAAGTATTGGATTGGTAAACCTTCCAGTTGGCGTAAACTGACCATGCACATTTCATTAAATTAGCAAAATACAGAAATTATAAGAAGAATAGAATAGAATAGAAATATACTTCATTAATTCCCAAGGGGAAATTTGTCAACGCAGTAGCAGCAATAAACTAAACACACAAGAACAAAATATAAATATAAAAAAGAAAGAAAGAAACAGTGACTGTCCCTAAAGTAGACAAAGTGAAATATAAAATACAAAATAAAATATATATGTATATATATATATATATATATATATATATACATATACATATATATATATATATATATGTATACACAACATATATGCAAATAAATAACAAAGCCGGATTGTTGCACCAAATAAGGAAATACATCATGCTTATGAACATGTGAAATGCATGAACAGGTACACACGTCACAGACACCTGGTGTGCAGGACCCCATCAGAAGACTAGAGTCAACAGATACTTAAATTCAATAGTTTTCAAGGTCAGCGTCCCCAAATAGAAAACTACTATGTGTTGACATAGTTGTAATGCAGATTAAATTCCCCTGAATTTCTGGAAAACACAACTAAATAAATAAAAAATGAACTAAAGGGTTATCCAAAAGATGTTTGTCAAAGCGGCGCCATCGCTCCCGGTCATCCCGGAGCTGTTGGATCTGCAGGGGGGGGGGGGGGGGGGCTGAGGAGCCGCTCACACCCCTCGGCCTGGAGTCTGTGGGACTCTTCGTCGTATTGTTTCCACTCTGCCTATTTACGGTGCATTCTTAATTTAGTTTCACACGCGCTCTTCTTCCTCCCTCTCTCCTGGGTTTGTTCGCAGAGCGGCCCGGCGCTCCTTGATGAGGGGCAGAAACACGACGGCTATGAAAAGCCCCCGACTTCTTAGGGCTTTCTTTTCTAAACTGGCCCTTTCTTCTCCACCTGAAAGGTTCCTTCAGATTCCAGTTTGAGGCATTGTGAATACTAATTTCTCTCTATTAAAAAGCCCTCATATCCCTGCCATGCTCTCATTTGAATGGCGGACTCAGGGGAGACCTCTTAATTCCTTTATAGTGGGATTCAAGACCCTTCACTTCAAAAAGTATAAATCATACTCCCAAATGAACGAGGGAGAGGGGGGGGGGGGGGATCGACGAGAGGGGCTTCTGATGTGTCCCGTCGGACGGCAAGAGCCGAATCCATC
Source organism: Liparis tanakae (assembly GCA_036178185.1). Taxonomy (NCBI): domain Eukaryota; kingdom Metazoa; phylum Chordata; class Actinopteri; order Perciformes; family Liparidae; genus Liparis; species Liparis tanakae. Next base: position 20,874,602 of record CM070093.1, read on the forward strand.
TCCCCGAGCCGAGACGGTTGCTCTGTGCACACGGCACCCATTTACTTCCTCTAACCTCCCCCCAAAACACACTTTCACATGCAAACACAGCATCAGTGACAGTTATTGTTGCGTGACGATGAGGAACGCTGTAATTGCTCACGCCTGCTCTTAAAGCCCCATTGTGTAGTTTTTCCCTTGTAGCGCCCCCTTCAGGTATTTAACGTGTACTTCAGTGTGGTAAATACCCAGTTACGATAGATCAGGTGTCTGAACCTCTGGCTCTGAGCCATATGTGGCTCTTCAGGTGACGCATATGGCTCTTTTGAGTTTGAGTTAAATAATAATCTCCTCCGCCCCCTGTAACTTTCTCTCTCCTCCAGATGACAGCAGCAGTAATGTCAGGTCCCTTTCTTAAAGACGTCTTTGTTCTTTAAACTAAAGGTCTGTTATCGGTCGTCTCCACAGCAGCATGTCTCTCTGTCTCTACGTCGCGTAGCGGAGACAATAAGAAGTCCCCTGTGAGGTGGACTGGACTATGTGACGCTGGTCATCATGACAGAAAGCAGGTCCAAGGACCGGGCGCTACAACATGTGACAGAGTCGGTCTTTAGCCCACAGACCCCGATGGAGGAGGAGACATCAACATATTAAAAGTCATTGTAGCGGCACCATTTCTTTCAAGCTGTTATTTTAAGGTACAATTGTTACATACAGGGTTCTTACGGTCTTGGAAAACCTGGAAAAGTCATGGAATTTTAAAATGGTTATTTCCAGGCCTGGAAAAGTCATGGAAAAAACTTAAATCACAAAAGTTATGAAAAAGTCATGGACATTTTTTATATTCACGCCGAGTTTGAAATAATGAATATGTTTTAGAAAGAAAGAAAAAAAAATAAGAAAGAAAGAAAGAAAAATATAAGACGGCATACGCTCTAATACTGGCGCTCACTTTTTTTTTCTGCACCTTAACTGGAAAGTTCGATGGCCATAGCTCGGGAAGCAAATGTTTATTCTTTAAATAAAATATTGTCTCTTATTCATTTGTTTCATTAAATGTATACTGTATGCTTTGGAATTCACATTGTTTAAATACTAAATGTTCTCACGTTTTCATGTATAAACCGAGATTTCAGTTTGGTCATGGACATTTGGTTTAAAGTCATGAAAAAGTCATGGAAAAGTCCTGGAAATCCATTAGTCAACATGTGTAAGAACCCTGAACATAGTGTTGCTTTAACAAACTTGTAACGCTCCGCTCCTGATCTCACTTCGCTATATATTTTCATTTATTTCAAGCGTCTTACGGGAATGATCGATTCCTCGCGCCGCGCTCCCCCATACATCTGACTTCTGTTTGTTTCCCAACACCCTTGAGAGAAAAGTGTTTTCTCTGCGGGCCGAGTGCGGGCATTAATCTTGTACTGCGGCCAGGTTGAAATGATACTGTATTAATAAAAGCTGTCATCTCCCGTTTGCAGCCGGTTGACGGCGACAATCAGAGATGCGACGTTAAGTGATAAAGGCGGGCGGAGGCGGCGTGCTGTTTATCCTCGTATCGGCGTGGGAAGAGGCGTGGGGGATTTGGCGGTAACGCTCGGGGGCCGGCGGCCGCGTTAAAATGCACAGCCGCCTCCCGGCCAGCCGCGGCTTTTATCTATTGACTTATTTATTTCTAAATGACACTTGTGCTGTGAGATAAATCAAAGTCTTACGCCACTCCCTTCCCAGTTTTCATCCTAATTGTGAGATCTCGGTGTCAGCGGTTAGTATATTGGTGTGAGTGGCCTATTGATTATTGATTTGGAGCTATCGATTATGTTCCCTGGAGACCCTAATCCTTTCTGATTCATTTGAATACCTCTATTAATCTTGAGATCCTGCTCACACCTGAAGCGCGGTGTACCCTAATGGAAATAGATGGCCATTTTGTAACCTCTTTTGGTTCATTCTTTTTAATTGATATATTTGCTTTTGGATGTGGGCGGCAGAATTACAATTGACCCCGTGTCAGGGCTGTTTCATTCTGCACCCTGAGGGGCTGCATTGCATTTGAAAAGCGTCTCGTTTGAGCTGGAAAATCCATCTTGGAGACTTTTCCCTTCGTGTCGCGTGTCCTTGTGTCTCTGAGTCATCGTCGGCCGCCTTCATTACGTATCACTTGTTTTTTTCAGTGCTCATTGCCTCTAAGGCCACATTTACACAGCCGGTATTTACAGAAACGAATATTTCCGCCCCTCCGTTTTCAAAAATAACGTCGTACACACAAGGTTGTGTTCAAAAAAGTTTCTGTTTATATGAACCCTCATAAATACGCCGTCCTCATAGGACGCTCACATGACGTGAAGCATCTTTAGTCGCATACTGTGACGTTTGACGACCTAAAACTTAAAAACTCTCCACTTTGGCCGGAGTTTTATAGAAATGATAGTTTTCCGTGATAAAACCTCAGTTTTTGTTTCATAAAAGGCCAAAACGCATGAAAATATGTGTTTTCTCATCGTATAAACGGGGTCTCAGTCAATCTTAGTTTTCTCATCACAGTTTCTGTATATTCAGGGACAAAGCAACTGGATAACATCTGTTTACGCTGTTTCTACTGGTGAAGAAAACAGATGTGAAGAAATGAAAATCCGTGTTCTGCATTTTCTCACCGCTTCTCGCGCGCCTTTGGGTTCCGCTCCGAGATGAATGGCTGTGTAGTGCCTCGGTTAATGAGCCAGCTGATGGCGTCCTCATGTTTGATTATCATTGTGCCGAGCGTCTCGGCGGGCTCCCGCCGGCCCCTGGAGCGCCTCGTCCCGGGTGTAACGAGGGGAGGAGACGGAGGGACGGACCTCCGCACATTAACACCAACCGCATCAGGGTATTACTTTTAATACCGCGGGCGCGCGCTGTTGTTAAACGGGGATCGATTTTGGAATTAAAAAGTTAGTTTGCAAAGATTTACTGTGCAGAGTTCAGCGCCTGAGCTCTTTATCAGGGGCGCAAATGGCTGGTTATGTGCTGTCCGACAGAGCCACGATTGAGGGATCGATAGGCGCGTGATTTACTAACTGGACTACAGGTAATCAATAAGTATAAAAGTAAATGAAATATGCATTACTGGGATTTTATTAGAGAGCGGTAGCAGGCAGAGAATAACGGTCAGGCCATTTATTTTTATATCTATTGATTATACAACATAGAGACTTCGCTCTCGGCGCGCCGCCGCGACACGCCCGTCATGTGATTTATGGGCGTCCAGGTCATGGAACATGCCGCCTGTTAAGAGGCTGCCCTGCCGGGGTCTTATTGTAGCGTGTGGCTGCTCGGGCTGGGGGCTTTGTGGTCCGAGATGAGCCGCTCTCTTCTGTTCGGACCCGTTGTTGTCCAGCGGTCCGTCGGTTCTGCTCGTCGCGCCACGTCGTCCACTACATCTTCTGAGATGCAGGTCCAGTGTTGCGTAATGGAGCCGGTGTTCTGTCATTTCATGCTACTTGTCGAGAACTGCTACCTTGTGGTATTGCGCATGCGCCGAGTCGCTTTTCCGAGTTTGTTTGACACATGAGTTTGTTCACATTATCATAATCAAGCACTGGTTTATTATTAGGGTATTTATTGTTGAAGATAAACACTTTAACAGTGAAAAGTGAAACATTGAAAGAAAAACATATTTTGATAGTACAATAACATGCATTCATGTAAGAATGCTAAATTGAATTATATCAGGGGTAGCATATTGTAATAGTACAATAACATCCTATTATGATAGGGTAGCATGAATCGATAGACACACCTATCGGTTTATGCAGGTTTTAGCAAATTCTGACAAGGCAGCAAAAAATGACAGAACACCGTCCCATCTTATTGTAGGCTCCTCTTTCTCTTTCACTCGATCTGTCCCCCCTCCTCCCAGGCTCAAACACACACACACACACACACACACACACACACACACACGCACACACACACGCACACACATTGCACGCCCCCCACCACATCCCCCCCAGAGTGATGGAACGGACCTTGACCTCAACTTTACATCTCTGAAGTCAGGGCTATTAAGCTTGTGGGGTTTTTTCCTATTTCAGGGCTCCTGACATGTGACACAGGAGCCACGGGGCAGGTGTAATTTGTTTACGTGAACCCTGCACTGACTCACCACCTCTGCTCATCCAATATTCTCTCCGGGGGAAAATATGCATTAATGAAGAAAAATTAAGATGTGGCAAAAAGATGCACCGTACTGAGACCGAATGCTGCGTTGGCAAATATGCCTTCGCTGGCTTTTATTGACTTTTGTGAAATGTGTTAGATCTCTACATGTGTGTGTGTGTGTGTGTGTGTCGTGGGCTGGAGCTGAGTAACGCCGGCTCTCTCTGACTGTGTCCCCCCCCCCCCCCCCCCCCCCCAGGCAGACTAACGTCTCCTGTGCATATCGGCCCCGGAGTGACACCCGGAGGAGGAGGGCCACGGAGGCCGTGTCCGTCACGTCATCAGGTAACGCCCCGCCACGCAAACCGAGGAGCCCTTAGGCAAGTTTCAAATTCTTCATCGACAAATACAAATGAAGATCAGACAGAAGGGGAATAGTTTGTGACAAGCTGCCAGACAACAAACAACAATACAGCATGAGACAGTCATCATCAAGGGAATACACAGCAAATAGAATAAAAGATGTATAAGTATCCAATCAGACAAGTGGGGGGGGGAGGGGGAGCTTCCACATACACTACCGTTCAAAAATTTGTGGTCAATTAGAAAAAAGAAAAAAGGCACTGTTTTTTTCCAATGTTTTTTATGCGCTTTGAACCAAATCTCAGTTTGGTTATCTGACACAATATTTCACAATCTAGGCTTTCAAAAGGACATGTAGGCCCTCTTAGTAGTCGGGTATAGCAAGGCGCACAAACAAAAATGCAACTAGTGGAGTGGGCGAGGTGCTCCGGGTTGCCAGGTTGGAGATGGTGGAGTATCGTATCAAAGGCTCAAAATGGTCGTATTTGGAGGGTAATTATCGTGTATCTGGCAACCCTGAGATCGGTTGACCAATGACTGCTTTCTATACTGCCAGAGCTCGCCAAGAAGGTGGACTGTAAGGGAGATACCATTTCAAAACGTGTAAGGGGTACTACAAAAATTCAGCCGAAAAAAACAAGGAAAAAAAGTAATAAAATGAGGGAATATTACTTGAAATAAGCCAAATTATCTGACAACAGAAAATAGGAAAATTTGACTTGCCAAGATTTCTTAAAATGCTCCAACATTAAAACGGCCCTGTAAGAAGAAATATCTTGTCAGTCCAAAAACAAGCATAGATTGCCTTAATTTGAGATATATCATCTTACTTAGATTTTAATTTTTGCAGATTTTGTGAAAACCCAGAGAAACACAAATATCCGACGAAGCAAAATCCCGGACGTTTTTGGAATCCCTGCCGGACGCTTTGTTGAGGCCTCAGAAACAGGACATGTCCGGGGGAAAAGAGGACGTCTGGTCACCCTAGTTAATACATTTCTATAATTCAACCCCACATGACAGAATGCTACATGTTGGGTTGCAGCAGAGGAGAGAGCTCAGCTAGAGCTGGGAGCTGTGATCCGATTGGAGGCGGAATAAGAAGAGCAGTGTGACGTGGAGCTCCTGTTGGAGACGCCACTGAGCAGCCGGCTGCGCGTCCTCTCAGACTAGCGGAGCTGCCTTTTCTCATTAGAGCCACGGCTCGAGGCCTTGTGTCTTTGCCGGATTGAAATCTGAATTGGTTTGTCCACATTTCCTTCCGCGCGCTCGACTCCTGCAGCTGCCGTTTGTCATTTAAATAACAACTGCTGGTGGTTCCCTGATTTAGTGAGGGGTGCAGGCCTCTGATGTATATTAATATTGTCGCCCAGCGCACTGTACCAGGATCCATCATTCATTTGGATAAAAGAGGTGGAATTTAAAAACAGCCAATGCTTTACTTGGATACAGATTGCATCCATTTATTGCATTGAGTGATGGAATGGCAGGCAATCCTGTCCTTCACCTCCCCGGCGCTGAGCCGCCTCCCATAAACGCACAAAAGGATTCACCCCGAGCCCTCGAGGACCCCTCATATTCAACAGGCGGAACGAGGGGCATCCCTCAGTTCCTCGACAGTTAACAGACCCGCGGTCTGTTGTGGGAGGGGGGGGGGAATACACGAGTCGCAACCCTAAACAAAAGACTCAAGCTGATTTGCATTATTAGTCTCATGCATGCAAAACAATTATCAGTCACATTGTATGACTAAAAAAATGAGCTTATTACCTTCACATTGAAAATGCAGAAGGTCATGTTTTGATCGCCGCGTATTTATATGCGTGCGTGTTATTTGCATAAGTCAAAAAGTATTAAACCGAATCGCATGCAATCTGGTGGGATGATTTGTTATTATCTGGGGAACATTTGATTATATTTTAGGATCGATCGGGTAAAAGGTCAAGGTCATGATAAGGTCAAATATTCTTGAATCGCATGACATTTGGTGAGATGATTGGTTATTACCCGGGGACCATTTGATTTGATTTTGGGATCGATCTGGCCAAAGGTCAAGGTCAAGGTCATGCAAGGTCACAATCATCTTTTTACCATAGCACGGTCAATTTGTATCCAATTGGCATGCAACTAATGCAAAAAAATGTCATAATTCAATACCCAGTCTTGTGATATGCGAAGGTATGCGCTCTACCGAGTGCCCCTTCTAGTTCATGAATGTTTTTTTCTTACATCTTAGTTCTTAGATATATTTATTGTATGTGTTTTAGATAAAGGAACTAAAAGATGATCTGTTTCCTAAATTGCGTAGAAGCAGTGTTTTCCTTCACGGAGCCCCTCAGCCTCTGAGTGTTTTCCTGCTTCTTGAGTCTAGTGCCCCCTGTCCACCGTGATTTATCATGCATCCCATGTCGTCCAATGTCAGTTTCTGCAGCTGCACCCCGCTCTGTATAAATCTTTACTTTGGCAGGCGGCTGCACCTTGTCTCTCCTCGGTAATCTCGCCGCCGCCAGGAGATGTACATTCACTCTGACAAGCTTTCACACTCTCTGTGTACACATTCTGGTTTGGCGTCGTTCTGACATCGACGTGTTCACAAGACAAAATCAGATCCAGTGATTTGTTGAGTTGTTTTCTGGTAAACATCTTGTTTGCATGGAAAGATTGTTTACCGCGTTTACCGGGGAGAACGGCGCGTCGCTCTTAGTGAACACGACAGCCGAGTCTTTGTTTGAGTTAGCGGGAGGAAGTGGATTGTTGTATGTGTTAGCGGTTGATTTGAAACTCTGTAATCAGGAGTGAAAATGGTCTTCGGCTGGAGGTGTCTACCAGGTCCCCGTGGGGAATTACTGAGGCGGTACCCAGCTGTTGCTTTGTCTTCTTCCTTTACCCTTTTAGCACTGGCGTGGAAGTGTTGAAGCTTTTTTTTTGTGGGGGGAAAAAAACACAACAACTTATCAAGCCAGGTATCTGTTTGGATTAGATGACCGCTCCATTTCCCAGCCGTAAATTGCCCATTTTCGACTTTTCTCACCACCATCGATCCGACAATCCAACTCAATCCAACGAGTCCTCACTAGATATAGCACAACGCCTGTTTTCTGGTATATTTAAATCAATATTATTAAAAATACTGATCTAAATGATCACCTAGCTCTATTTATTTAGCTTTCGTCTTTCACAATTTCAAAAAATATTATATTCTGCTAAAAATCTCCGTAACGATCGAGAATCTAAATTAATACGTTCTACACACTCCACAGTTTTTGGGGAGAATTACTCGTAAGGCAGAGATGAATCAGTACATTTTAAGATCCTGAAGCATTTTTATAGCCTTGGCTGGTCTCACACACAGACTAATTAATTATTGCAATTTGACTCCTCCCCTGCTGTCTTCTACTGTACAATGCCCTTCATCTTTATCTCCATAAAGGGACGACGGTAATAAAACCAAACTCAGACTTCATTTCCGGGAAGGGATCGGCGTAAACAGGCGAAGTCCCTTTGATTAACCTCGTCAGCCCCGGATGTCGGAACGTGCCACGCGTGGGTTTCCCGGCCCCTCGCTCGCCCCTCGCTCGCCCCTCCGTCTTCACGCGTCTCCTCGCCCGAGCAAGGCGGCGGCGGCGGCGGCGGCGGCGGCGTGACGGATCACCTGCGTCCGAGGCCCGGCGTGTTCCTGCCCGGCGGTCCGGCCCCCTCTCATTAATGCCCAGGCTGGCGCGAGGCGGCCGTATGGCAGCACAAGACGAATAACGCCACCGCTCAGCCATCACTTCTGCTGACAGAAGTGCAGCCCACCGCACTATTTCGCCCTTTTTTCCCCGGCTCCACTCCGCGCCCTGCTCGCGTCCTTCAAAATAAAACCTTCGGCTCCACCTGCACCTGCCGTCGCCGCTCCGTCGGGCGTTCGGGGGGTTCGTTGCCGTCGCTGGAGGCCGAGCTTAACGCTCAAACCCCTCACACGTTGACATATTGTAACCACGACCCGGCGGCCTTTGTAACCACGCTAATTGTTTATTTTTCTAGACATATTTGTTTTTAGCAGCTCAGGCTTTGAGAGGCTTCTCTAGAGAACGTCTAGAGACGTCACGTTGGTTCCCTAAACACGTACATCTGGAATAAAATGTTTTTTCTGTCTTTAATTAAATGGCTATTAGATTATATAACTTGATTTGATTGACTAATCACTTCAATAACTAGTGGTTAATATATTATAACAATGACAAATCCTTAATGATTCCATGCATCTCCACATTCTGCATTACGCACCTCGCATGTGAGATGTTGCCGTAAAATGCTGATAATTTCATATAAATAAACAATACTATCACACATTATCTGTGCAGTATGTTCACACAATGATACACACACATAAAACATATAACTTAGAATAGAAGAATAGAATAGAAATATACTTTATTAATCCCCAAGGGGAAATTTGTTGACATAGTAGCACCGATAAACTAAACACAATAAAATATAGATATAAGAAAGAAAGTGACTGTGCATAAAGTATAGTATGCAAAGTGAAATATAAAATACAAAATAAAATAAAATATATATGTATATATACAACATATATGTAAATACAGCAATGTAAAAAAAAATAATAATATATATATATATATATATATATATATATAGACAGTGTGTATATATATATATATATATATATATATATATATATATATATATATATATATATATGACAGTGTGTATAGACAGTCTACTCGCCACTTGTGAGCAAATCATTTTAACGGGAGCTCTGATTTGAACGTCCTTTTTTTCCTATTTTGAAAAGTGTGTGTGTGTGTGTTTGTGTGTGTGTGTGTGACAGAGGAGGAGCGAAGAAACACAGCGGCTAATCATTAAAGAGCTATTCAGCCCTGTTCGTTTAAGTGTGGGAATCAGCTGGTCCATTACTGTCAATGTGTAATTAGCTGATTAATAAACACGGGGAAGGGGAGTGCTGCAGGAAGGTCTGTAATGATTGTTTTCAGAGAGCATCACATGAGAGCTTATTAAGATGGTCAGATGGTTACATACAACCTCCCATTATCGCCCACAGTAAATGCACCAACTGTAACTCTCCCATGGACAGAAAACCGTTGCGTTGTAATGTTTTTATCGACCTTGATGTAAAACCAGTTGAGCGTAAACGTCGCTATTCTGGACAAATGAAAGTATCTTTTACTTAATCTGTTGATCCTGTACTTCTGTACATTTTAAACCACTTGTACATTACTTAAGTACTTCCATGGGTTGCTACTCTATACCTCTATTTCACATGTAATTCTTATTAATACAATGTATTATTAAATGTTAAACCAGTGAGATGGGGGGGGGGGGGGGGGGCTCCTGCTGTAGGTTGATAACAATAAGAGAATACTCGTTATAATTTGATCATTATTAACAATCTAATAATACAAAACTAATACAACATTTAGTTTATAATATTTCTCTACTAATAAATCGAATTTGGATCCTATTGGCTTGATTTTCTTGTAACGTTAAATTGTCGTATTGGTACTTTTCCAGTAATTCCAACACACAATGATCTAAACACGAGACACTTGAACAGCGATTGCCACTTTCTTTAAATTAAAGCAGCCTTGATGTGTGATGTTAAATGTTTAGTTTCTTTAAATCTCTGCTCTCTCGATCTCGATATTTGAATGTGTATCAACGACGTATCCCCACTGTGACCTTGGCCTTAGAAGGAGGCTTGTCTTTGACATGTTAACACATTCACAGACTAAACCTTCCCAGACATTTCTCTCAAATACAAAGTTAAAAATCCACATTTTGATCCAAGCCTTTGACCATGTTTCACCTGAGTGTTTGGGTTGAAACTCAGCAACGGTTAGTCATCGTTCCCTCAAGAAATATTAATCAATTATCTTGCCCGCCGGATCAGTTTGGGGAAGAAGTCATCTGGAAAGAGGCACAAGCAGATATAATGGGAAGGAGCAAAGCACATGGCAGTAAACGCTGTAATGCCTAATCCTGTGAGACAGCCCAGAGCCACAATGTCACTTCCAGTTCCCTTGTCCTCTGCTCCGGGACCGCCTGGCAAACGTCTTGTGTGACCGCCACTAACTTTCTTTTGGGAGATCAGGGAAGATTTATTTATCGAGAATTTTAAGGCGCACTTGTTTTAGAGTCCTTCTTTTCCCTTTGGGATACGTCCCAAAACGCTTTAAAGGTGAGCGAGATCAAGACCTGGAGAAGTCATGGAATTTTAAAATGGTCATTTCCAGGCCTGGAAAAGTCATGGGAAAATCTAAAATCATAAAAGTTATGGAAAAGTCATGGAAGTTTGTTATAATCACATAGAATAGAATAGAATAGAATAGAAATATACTTTATTAATCCCCAAGGGGATATTAGTTGACAACAGAAGCAGCACCGATAAAACTACACACAATAAAATATAAATATAAGAAAGAAAGAAAGTGACAGTGCATAAAGTAAAGTGTGCAAAGTGAAATATAAAATACAAAATATAAAATACAAATGACATAAAATAAAATATATATGTATATATACACAGCATATACACAACATATATGTAAATGTTAAACATGTTCATTTACGTCGAGTTTAAAATAATTTTGAAAGGAAGACTGAAATTATAATCCGGCATACGCCAAATCCAAACTTTTGCACATAAAATATAATAGTTTGATTAAAAGAATAAACATTGATATAAGTGTTTCTAAGAATAAACATGTATAGTAATGTTTATTATTTTAATCAAATTATTGTCTCTCATCTATTTGTTTCATTTCAGGTGTATTGTATGCTTTGTAATTCTCATTGTTTGAATACTACATTTTCTAAAAGTTTTCATGTACACACCGAGATTTCAGTTTGTTTCATGGAAATTTGGTTTAAAGTCCTGGAAAAGTCCTGGAGTTCCACTGGTCAACATGTGTACGAACCCTGCAAGAGGAAGAGGATCTTTGGAAAGAAAGAGTCAGTGAGATGAATGCAGTTTAAAAACACACAGCCTCTCCCGCTGCATACGTGGAGGGGGAAGTTAAGCCATAGAAGCAGCACAGATTGGCCTTTTAATAACCGTGTCCACAAGTCATATGGGGCCAAATTGGATTTGGCTCACTTGACCAAAACCTCATTAATATTTAACCTATTTGAAGAGGATTGCTTCAAAGTTGTATTTTAATACACCTAAAACGCCCGCGAGAGATCCGTGAGTGGTTGACTAAATGACGTTTTTATTTGAGAGGCTCTCCATTGAAACAGTCAATGTGATTTATGTGAGTATATTTTACTGTTTGCTGTGTTTCACATACATAATATCTGTTTCTCCACAGCTAGCAACTCATTTCACAAGGATCCCCGGAAAGACGAGGCGCAGGGAGCCAGTACCAGCTCCACCCCGGAGGCTGTGGGACCAAGTGCTGCAGGTTCCCAGAATGCACCTCTTCCCCTCCAGGAGCCTGAATAGAGCCGGACGAGCCCACCTCCGAGACAAAGGAAAAGCTATTGTTCCAGAGAATTAAAAAGGCCAAAACGTCTCTTGCTGCAGAAAAAAACAAACACACTAGGCTCATGATTACTCCTCAAATCAGCATGTGACTGCGAGATCCCGTCCTTCCAGTAGAGTGAAATAGGCATGACAAATGTTAATGCAATCAAACCTCGTTAAGCCCTCCGCCGTCTCCTCAAAGCGGCTTGGAGAGGCTCCTCGTTTGACTCCTCCCGTCTCCGGCTCCACCTGCTACCGCGCAATCCCACAATTACGTCGTCAGGGTTCTTACACATGTTGACCGATGGATTTCCAGGACTTTTCCAAGACTTTAAACCAAATTTCCATGAAACAAACTGAAATCTTGATTTATACATGAAAAAGTGAGAACATTTAGTATTTAAACAGAGCATACAGTATACATTTAATGAAACAAATGAATAAGAGACGGTATTTTATTTAAAGAATAAACATTTTCTTCCCGAGCGACGGCCATCGAACTTTCCAGTTACGGTGCGTTCACTTGCAACGCGGGAAAAAAAAGAAAATTGCGCCGCCAGTATGAGAGCGTATGCCGTCTTATATTCTGAGTCTTTCTTTCTAAAACATATTCATCATTTCAAACTCGGTGTGAATGAAAAAGTGAATATAACAAATGTCCATGACTTTTCCAAAACTTCTGTGATTGAAGTTTTTTCCATGACTTTTCCAGGCCTGGAAATGACCATTTTAAAATTCCATGACTTTTCCAGGTTTTCCATGACCGTAAGAACCCTGTCTTACGTCGTTTGTCAGCGGGAATACCGGGGAGGATCGTGAGGCCGGGCGGCGGGAGACGGGAGAGCGTCAGAATGTGTTCATCCGGGGTTCGGGAAGGCAGCCGCACGAAGCAGAGGCCTCCGATTAGCATGGATTTGAAAAAGAAAAGCTACAGTTTGTACAAAGGTGCTCATTAGCACAACACAGAGGGAGTGTAGTCGCGGTCCTCGGAGGGATGCCTCTGTTCCCTTCAGCCCACCTTCCATATTCAAATGCCCCCAAATGTATTTAAGTTCAAGGCCAGCTAGAAGTGTATTTGAACCGCCTGTTCTTTTTCCAGCAGTGCTGGATTAGTTGCTTTGGGGGTGCAGAGAGGCGGCAGGAGAGGGGCTGGAGGAGCTGGAGATCAAACACAACACATCGGGAAAATGCATTTTTATATTGAAATCATGTGAAGTTTATTCCGCTTGACTCTATTTTTTATTTCTGCTCGACTTTATTTGTATTTGCTATGAATACAAAGGCGTCCTCTTTTCTCACAGAGCGTCTTGAACGTATTTGACGGTGACATTTTCGCCATTTAAAAAAACAAAAAACTATCTGAAATCTTCCCTGCAACAAAAGGTGTGCACTTTTTTAAATAATAATTACAAAACAGTGAAACGGACCGCCAGCTCCACTCTGCATGTCTTTCTCAGAAACTTTTTGAAGAGAAGAATCACATTTAGTAGAATGAGATTTGCCAATTAACGTGAGTTATACGTCTGCATTAATCCATCTGAGGAGGCTTTATGTGATCATGTTGGCCGGGGATGACATTTATAAATGCTGTGTGTGCACACTCATCTAAATGGATGCCTCACACACGACACCCTGCCACAGGAATCAGTCAAAATGAGCCGGCCGCCCCCAACACACACACACACACACACTAGCACTGCTGGGGCTGTGGGTTCAGCGTCTTGCTCAAGGACTCTTCGACATGCAGCTATGGAGAGAGCGGGAATCGAATCGACTACCTTGCGGTTACAGGACGCCCGCTCATCCCTGTGAGCTACGGCCGCCCCCAATATCTTAAAGGACCCATCGTATGCCCATTTTTCCACAAGTTGATATGGTTCTTTGGGGTCTTAATGAAATGTTTGTAACATATTTTGGTTAAAATACCACAAGAATCATTTCAAACAGCCTTTGTACCTGTTAGAAACACCTCCCCACAGACTGACCTGTTCTGAGTGCCTGTCCCTTTAAATGCTAATGAGCCAGCTCCCCCCTCCAAGGCCTTGTAGCCACGCCCCCTACATGGGCGTGCTTCGACATCTACCTAGACGTTGGTGGTGATCCCGTTTGACGCACTCAAGCAGATCGTTTCTGACATAGAGGAACCACAACAAGCCGCAAGAGTTGTTTTTATCCAAAGTTTCTGTGTTGGGAGACATGCCAGATACCCACATTAACTATAGAAGCACTAAAAAAGTGGAATTTTCATAATATGTCCCCTTTAAAAATACGTTCACCATTTGAAAGCAGAAGCTTTGATAACTTACATTGCTTCTCCGAGACGTATGCCCCTAGAGGCGATGACGAGTATTGACCGTTTGGTGTTTTTAGGAGAGCTTCTGGTGTGTTTCGGGTCCACGGCATCGACAGCCGAGCTAAACGCGTCGGTTCTGATCCGGTTCCATTAGCGGCAGGAGGGGGAAACACCTCCTTACATCTCTGGTAATTAGCAGTCAGTATAACGGCATCTCAGCCAGACTGCACGCCCCGAGATGTATTTCCACAGGCCGGGAAGTGGGGGAATGGCTTCCGTGCAGCCAGTCAATTGCCCTGTTACAGTTAAGGAATCCAGCAGGCTGGTACCACTCATATTTCATCCCAGGTAAAGATTACCTGTCAGGCCCGTGGGAGATGTATTGATCTGTTTTCCTTTTTCCGCCAGCAATCACCTGACAAAGGCACCTAGGAGGCGAGTGAATGAGTGATGCCGGGTGGGGTCGGCTCCAAGTGTCCACTGATGGGTGGAGAGGTGATGAGGAAGAGGAGAGATAATGCAGTCATAAACTCTGTTTGAACTTCCTCTGTATGCATACGGGGCGGCCCCTTGGGGTCACAGGTCAAAGAGGGGGATTCGCTTTTTTTGGGGGGTCCTTTCTTGTCGGGGGCGTTTGTACTTGCTGGGTAGTGTGTAGTGATGTGTAAAAAAACACACGCAAAAGAGGCTCTCTGGTTCCTGCTGACGAATGCAGCGTAGTGCAACTCACTTTAGGTTTTAACGTGCGGTTTGATCCATTTATTGAACATTTTCTCGTGTTTTCTCGGCAGCTAAACGTGTTTCTGTTTGCCTTGTTCCGTGGAATGTCAGGCCCGATGTTACCCATGAATCTACGTCTTGTAAGTGATTGCACAGCGTAAAATGTGTATTATTTACGACGTGATGCATAATTATAGGACCATTAATTGAGGATTTAGCTTTGAGGACATTAAATTCATTAAATCAATTTCATGATAGATAGTACAGTAGATATGTCTCTTTAATTTTTTACCGTCGTGTTTTTTTAAATTTCATTTACAAGGATTTAAATGTATCTCCCTGATATCAGGGCTCTTAGGCAGCTATCCGTATTTGATACGTAGTACAAATAGCATCTTATCTCATCAGCTGTTATCTTCATAGTTAATAGCAGTGGAGTGTAATTGCTTTGCAAATGATCTAAAGAGGATTACTCCCGCCTTAGAGTCACTCGATGGGAGAGAGACGTCACAATCAAACCTGCAGCGCAGTGTTTATGCACTAGGTTTTCTATGACGGTGTTATGTCAGAATAAGTGTCAGTATGAAGTGTACACTCTGCTTCTGAATAAACTGTATGAACAATATTGTGGATTAGAAGCTGTTTTAAGAAGTTGTATTTCTACTTATGTTATTTATGTATTAAAAATGGGATTTAAAATGAAAGATGATGTAATGTAATCTTCATGTAATCTGTGATGAACAAGTATACCTTTTTTTTTCAAGTGCTGAACTATACTGTCTGTGCAATAAATGAGTGAACGTGATTGTGAAGACGAGGTCTCACCTCGTGGGTCTGTGTCGTCATGTGTCTGAGACACAGAAGTGGTTTGGAGTACGTTATTTTTGTCTGTGGACAGATGTGTTCCTCCCGATGGCGCCGCAGCAGTGCATGATGGGAGCCAGGAACCGTCACAGGTGGGTTTGGTTCGGATGGAAATGGCGGACGGTTTGGAAAGACGGGTGGAGTCCGAGAAAGAGGAACAACTCCCAAAAAAAGAGAAAAAACTCTTTTAACAGGGAAAAAAAGAGAAGAACCCTTCAGGAGAGAACAGAAGAGGATCCCTCTCCGGAATGGTGAGAACAATAGAAGTCATGTGACCAGATAAACAATATGTCATGAGACCAGATGAACAATAGATGTCATGAGACCAGATGAACAATAGATGTCATGAGACCAGATGAACAATAGATGTCATGTGACCAGATGAACAATAGATGTCATATGACCAGATGAACAATAGATGTCACGTGACCAGAGGAACAATAGATGTAATGAGACCAGATGAACAATAGAGGTGATGTGACCAGATGAACAATAGATGTAATGAGACCAGATGAACAATAGAGGTGATGAGACCAGATGAACAATAGATGTCATGTGACCAGATGAACAATAGTTGTCATGTGACCAGATGAACAATAGATGTCATGTGACCAGATGAACAATAGATGTCATGTGACCAGAGGAACAATATATGTTATGTGACCAGATGAACAATAGATGTCATGTGACTAGATGAACAATATATGTTATATGACCAGATGAACAATAGATGTCATGTGACTAGATGAACAATATATGTTATGTGACCAGATGAACAATAGATGTTATGTGACCAGATGAACAATAGATGTCATGAGACCAGTTGAACAATAAATTGCATGTGACCAGGTGAACAATATATGTCATGTGACTAGATGAACAATAGATGTCATGTGACCAGATGAACAATAGATGGCATGTGACCAGATGAACAATAGATGTCATGTGACCAGATGAACAATATCTGTCATGTTACTAGATGAACATATATGTCATGTGACCAGATGAACAATAGATGTCATGTGACCAGGTGAACAATAGATGTCATGTGACCAGGTGAACAATAGATGTCATGTGACCAGATGAACAATAGATGTCATGTGACCAGGTGAACAATAGATGTCATGTGACCAGATGAACAATAGATGTCATGAGACCAGATGAACAATAGATGTCATGTGACCAGATGAACAATAGATGTCATGTGACCAGATGAACAATAGATGTCATGTGACCAGATGAACAATAGATGTCATGTGACCAGATGAACAATAGATGTCATGTGACCAGATGAACAATAGATGTCATGTGACCAGATGAACAATAGATGGCATGTGACCAGATGAACAATAGATATAATGTAACAACACATTCAATGAGCATGACAGAGTGTATACTAGTTGGCAGTAGTCATGGACAACGATGCCGACCTCCATGATCCAGTTCTTTAGTTTTTAGTTCATTTTAATTTGATTTAGTAATATTTTGACTCTTTGAACTTTGCCCTGTGTTTTCCTCATCGTCATTAACATATGGAGCCTCCGATCAAAGACGTTTATTGCCAATCGCTGCTTCTGGATATTGTGGAGATGGCAATAAAGAACTTGACATTGTTTAATATTTCATGGCGTTCTATACTATGGCTTTAAATGATCATTTTATTGCATACGTTTTTGTGACAAACAATTTCTTCTTTGACATTTTGATGATTTTGATGACATGACAAGTTTTATGACATTTCTATGACATACTATATATACCACAACTTGTAATGGGGTATTCTGCCTTGACATTTTGGACACACTACTATAACTTTTTATTTCATACTATGCCATATTGTATGGGCTGATAAAATGCTATCTTTTTTTGTGAAATAATATAAAATGTAATTATTTATGACCTTTACATTACATGTTCATGCAAAACATGACCAATTTCATGGCATTTTATAGGACGACATTTTAGGACCTTTTTATGGCATACTATAAAAATGTTCAAGATATTGTCATTGCAGTTTATGATGACAACATGTTTATGACATACTATACTGAGACATGTTCTATTACACACTATTTTGTATGGCATGTTATACTATGATAAAATGAATGACCTATTATAATAAGACATGTTATGGCATGTGTATGGCATCCAATTTTATTTTTACATTGTTAATGATACAATATACTATTTAATAACATTATCATGGCATAATATAATATGAGTTTTTATAATTTGTTTGCATACTTTTTAATACATTTTCCAGTCAAACTATTTGACATACTATACTTTTTTATTATACGTTATTAGAATGACAATAGTATGACTTTTTTAATAACATCTTTTTTAATTCAGTACTATCAGTTTGTATCAATATGCAATAGTAACTGTTTTTTCGAGATTACTATGACCTTTTTATCACTTTTTTTCTACATACTATTCTATCACTTTTTTCAACTAACTATAGTGTGACTTTGAAATGCTATTTTAGGATTTGCTTAAATAAGTATATACTCTGACTTATTCTCGACATAGCATACTACGACTTAGTTTTGACCTTCTTTTGACACACATGATGACTTGTTATGACTGTTGGACACGTGGACGCATCCACAGAGCTGCTGCAGGGTGCACAACATGATCCACCTCCAAAAAAATGTGCTGCTTTTCTCTTTTTTTATATAATTGTAATCTGAGTACATCTGTATTTTGGAAACAAACAATCACGTGAGCTCTTGGAATCTGTGATGGGCGTTTTACTCTTTCTACAGAATAACTGATGATTCAATTCAATTCAATTCAGTTTATTTGTAGAGCCCAATTTCACAAATTACAAATTCCCCCCAGAGTGCTTTACAATCTGTACACATAGACATCCCTGACCTTTGACCTTTGACCTCACATCGGATCAAGAAAAAATCCCAAATAACCCTTCAGGGGGAAAAAAGTGAAGAAACCTTCAGGAGACAACAGAGGAGGATCCTCTCCAGGATGGACAGAACAATTTAGTTTAGTTTAGTTTATTTCGGTAATATACAAAAATCAAGATGTTTACAACAAAAGACAAAAACAAATAATGGCTTGACCTATGATTTCACAAGGAAACTTAATTCAGAGAATCATATACTGTACATATACCCATATAAATATACACACAAAGATGTCATGTGACCAGAAGGACAGATTTAGAGTTAAAATACATTCAATGAATATGACAGAGTTTATGAAGAGCTCATACTAGGCCTATTCCACGATGGGTGATGATGAGGCCGATTGTTTTTTCGCTGCTTTAGAATACTTTTACACCAGTCGGGGCCCGTTCAATACAAATGTGAGTGTGGCCGCAGCGTGGCTGACGGAGAAACGACTCCCTCGGCAGGTGGAGATCATCAGCGGATCGGCGGTACCCACGCGTTGAGAGTCGGAGCGATTCTTTCCGCTCACCGCCGGTCCTCGGTTACAAATCACATCATCAGCTGCCGGAGCACCCACAGCCACCTCTTCTGCCCCAGATTGATGGTGAAACGGAGGAAAAATCAATGGCTTCCTCGAGTCAGAAAGAGCCAGCTCTGTCATGTTTGGGAGTTTGACGTTACCCTCTCTTAGTTTCTCTCCACGACGGGAGAAAGAAGAGAAAAAAAAAGCAGCGTCTGGCCGTGAATCGACCGGAGTGTTTCAAGCCGATATGACGACCGGTCTCAGGGATCGGGTTGAGTTTGGGTAAATGATAGTTAGTCTTCGAACTGACTAGTGAGCTCCGGTGTAGGTGACCCTGTGAGTAACAGCAGTCAGTCGTCTTACCAGCCGCCCCCCTCCATCACTTCATCCTTATCACCGCCCCGACACGGCGAAGCCAGGTTTCCATTCACTGCCTGTTCGGAAATGAGGAAGCATCACCCGGCTTCTTCCCGCCGACACACATTCCACCCTAATGGGAAAGTCAAATGTCACATATCAGCCGAATGCAATATTCACTTAGCGGGAGATAACGCTCTATTTGATGCGCCCCGTTCTTCCAGTTCAGGGGAGGAACGACTCCGTCTCTGACTCCAGATCTGAGTCTGAAGCTCGGGGCTCACCTGGGCCGTTTCTCAATCAGCGTACTTGTGCGTCTTTTCCTCTACTTGTGTCCTTTCCTCTACTTGTGTACTTTCCTCTACTCGTGTCCTTTCCTCTACTCATGTCCTTTCCTCTACTTGTGTCCTTTCCTCTACTTGTGTCCTTTCCTCTACTTGTGTCCTTTCCTCTACTTGTGTACTTTCCTCTACTCGTGTCCTTTCCTCTACTCGTGTCCTTTCCTCTACTCGTGTCTTTTCCTCTACTTGTGTCCTTTCCTCTACTTGTGTCCTTTCCTCTACTCTTGTCCTTTCCTCTACTCATGTCCTTTCCTCTATTTGTGTCCTTTCCTCTACTTATGTCCTTTCCTCTACTCTTGTCCTTTCCTCTACTCATGTCCTTTCCTCTACTTGTGTCCTTTCCTCTACTTATGTCCTTTCCTCTACTCGTGTACTTTCCTCTACTTGTGTCCTTTCCTCTACTTGTGTACTTTCCTCTACTTATGTATTTTCCTCTACTCGTCTACTTTCCTCTACTTGTGTCCTTTCCTCTACTTGTGTCCTTTCCTCTACTCGTGTCCTTTCCTCTAGTCGTGTCCTTTCCTCTACTCGTGTCCTTTCCTCTACTCGTGTCCTTTCCTCTACTCGTGTCTATTCCTCTACTTGTGTCCTTTCCTCTACTTGTGTCCTTTCCTCTACTTGTGTCCTTGTGTCCTTGTGTCCTCTCTCCTCATCAGTCTCATCTTCACATTCAAAGTTCTCTTCTTTCTCTTCACGGTCAAAATGCCCGGATGTGACTTGCTCCTCCCACTTTACCCAGCATGCATCAGAGGAGACTTGTGCTACTCTGGCCAGCAGATATCCCAGAATGCATTTCACCAGCAACCGGAAACCATAGCGAGGAGAAAATAAACTACTGACAGATGACTTTTTATAAATACTGTTGTTGAGTCAGGAATGTCATTTTAGGATGTTTCGTTTATTTTACTGTAAAAAATAATTTACAGTGAATAATGAGAGTAAAGTCAGGAGCAAGAACAGCTGATGGTGACGTCATCAAGTCAGCTGCTGGTCCCATCGCAGATTTTGGAGTCTGGACTCCGAGGTCCGGACTCCAGAAGAACACACGTCTGCAGTCGTGTTCTTTGACTTGAGAAACGGTCTTCTGTCTGCAGCCTCCTTCCTGCAGCCTGTTCCTCCACACCGTGTGTTTTATTGCCGTGCGAGTGTTGGTCCTCTCGTGTTTGAGGGGGAGCAGATTCCCGGGCGTCTGCACTTGTCCCGCCTCTCCTCCCGTGTCTTTACACCAGCACCATCCCTTTTCATTTCTGCTGGCATTCTAATCAGAGCATTACGAGCTCCAGCGGGTGAAGTACGCAGAAAGTTGTGTTTCCTGACAGCCAATAAAAACTGTATAATCTCCCTGATTCAAGTGGCCCATTTAAAAAAAAAAAATACTAACTAGTGCTATCACTCAGACCACCCCCTTCCCTTTTTCTCTAATGCCTTTTTTTTATTTAATATATAGCCCATGAAAAATGAGAGACTCCCGCTCCACCGTGTAGATATTTTGTTGCTGATGATGCGAGACGAATTTCCATCACAGCTTTGTTTCCAGCGGGTGAGCGGATAATCTTTTACAGCGCGGCGAGGGAGGGCACAACCGCCATCAATCTCCAGGGCGTATAGCCGCCGCACGGCTCGCTCGCCTGACCCGAACGCCTGCGCGGCGGCACGCCGCCACCCCCTCCCCCCCCCCCCCCCGCTCAGGGTCAGGAGCCGCCGGGGGGACGGGGGGGCCGCACTGGAAGCTCACTTATGGAGCCGCCGCCTCCCAAACCTTCCATAACCTCCAGAAAAGTGCTTCACTTCTGTTCCATTATTCCTGTCATTGTTATTATGTCGTTTTTTCTAACAAGGCGGTCGCGTCCGAGCGAGCAGCATTGCTCTCCTGCTGACAGCCCCGTGGACCGGGGTCTGCAGCACAGGCCTCAGCTGCACAAAGCCGCTGCTCTATCATATTATGCTACTTGTCGAGAACTGCTACCTTGTGGTATTGCGCATGCGCCGAGTTGATTTTCCGAGTTAGTTTGACACGCCCATAATGTTTTGCAACCCTGTCGATGCACGTCTGATAACGGGGAGTGACGTCCTCAAAATCCAGATTATTTAGACTTTTGGCCTAAATACAAATAACATTCAGCACTTAGTTTTGCTCTTGAAGTTACATTTGGAGTAGTTGCATGTAGCCTACTGTGTCGCAGGGACATGCCTTTTTCAGGTAGTAATAATATGTAGTAATGACATGTAGATTAATGAGTGATAAGCAGTTGCTATTTCTTTTGTGTCAACAAATTATTGTAAACATGAGTTTGTTCACATTATCATAATAAAGCACTGGTTTATTATTAGGGTATTTAGTGTTGAAGATAAACACTTTAACAGTGAAAAGTGAAACATTGAACTTTGAAAGAAAAGCATATTTTGATAGTACAATAACATGCATTCATGTAAGAGTGCTAAATTTAATTATTAATTATAATTATATTAACCATAAAGTAGCATTTTTTGATAGGGTAGCATGAATCGATAGACACACCTATCGGTTTATGCAGCTGTAGCAAATTCTGACAAGGCAGCAAAAAATGACAGAACACCAGAAGTGGCTAGTAGGCATGCGCAGGGTTCTTACACATGTTGACCAATGGAATTCCAGGACTTTTCCATGACTTTAAACTAAATTTCCAC
Source organism: Liparis tanakae (assembly GCA_036178185.1). Lineage (NCBI taxonomy): Eukaryota > Metazoa > Chordata > Actinopteri > Perciformes > Liparidae > Liparis > Liparis tanakae. Next base: position 20,897,250 of record CM070093.1, read on the forward strand.
GACCAAACTGAATTCTCAGTGTATACATAAACATTTTTGTAAATGTAGTATTCAAAGAATGAGAATTACAAAGCATGCAATACACCTTAAATGAAACAAATGACATTATCCCGACCACTTCCTGAGCTACTGTTGCTACGGCCAGCGAACTTTCCAGTTAAGGTGCGTTCACTTGCAACGGGAAAAAATAATAATCGCGCTGATAGTATGAGAGCGTACGCCGGCTTATATTTTGAGTGTCTTCCTTTCAAGAACATGTGAATTATTTTAAACTTGGCGTAAATGAACATGTGAATATAACAAATTTCCATGACTTTTCCCAAACTTTTATGATACATTTTTTTTCCATGATTCTTCCAGACCTGGAAATGACCATTTTAAAATTCCATGACTTTTCCAGGTTTTCCATGAGCGTACGAACCCTGCATGCGGCACGCTGCTCTCTCCAAACCCCGCTGCCCGGGCAACCGCCTGCCGCAGCGCTCCCCCCGTGGAGACTGTGCCGCGCTGATTGACAATAATGGGAAGTGGCAGAATCGATGGGAGACAACAGAGGGGTGCATGTGAAATTCTACCCGGAGCTCCCAGTCACAGACCGGGGGGCTCCGGCACCACTCAGCTGTCATCCCTGAAGCACGGGATTAGGGCCTGTGACAGCGGGAGCAGCCCGAAGAGAAAGATGCCATGGTCATCATCGGGAAACGGTGCACACTTTGACTGCATACACCACACCTTTAGCCCTCCTGTGACCTCTGGGGTCAATTTGACCCCATTCGATATTTAACGTCTCTAAACAAATGATTGACATATTTCATGACTTTTCCTACTTTATTGGGGACAACTGGAAAAACCTAAAATTCACATGATATGTTCTCAATGTCCTGAACACAACGTATACATTTGTATATTTGACCCCAGGCTGTTTTTCACTGTTTAAAACATATAAGAAATATAACCTTTTTTATTCATTTAAAGGGCTATTTAGGTAGTCAACAAACAAACTCCTCATTTGGTCTATACAAGCCCATTGCACAGACTGGTTTATTTATAGCGTTTATTTATAGCTTTTTGCATTATCCTCGTGGATATGAACACTCAATCAATGCACACTTTATCTGTAAATTCTGTATTCTTAATCAATGCACACTATATCTATAAATTCTGTATACTCCCTACTCCCTGTGTACATGTTCCCCCTATGTGTATTGTTGTTTGTGAGTTAAGTTAAATGTTAAATGTAAAAGCTACTGGATGACCTGAATTTCCCTCGGGATCTATCTATCTATCTATCTATCTATCTATCTATCTATCTATCTATCTATCTATCTATCTATCTATCTATCAAACATAAAGTGACACTTAAACTTGGGAAACAATATTAATTCTAATAATTTTCTGGAGGTTTTAATTGCTGTGGGTCAAATTGACACCAACGATAAAACGTGTTAGTTTTATTAACATTTGAAGGTAACAGGAGAGTTAAAATGAGTCGGGTTAAAATAACCAAGAACGTGGGGCGGAGAATAACCCGAAAGGAGTGGATGGCACGGCCTCTAATGAGTCATTTAAGTGAGTGCTCTCAAAAGGTATCTCATTTCAAAGATTAAAATAGAAGTTCACCTTGTGCTTGTACCTGGGCTTGGGATGTGTGTGTGTGTGTGTGTGTGTGTGTGTGTGTGTACAGCAGTGAATTGGGGGCATGTGTCGTGACAGAAGGGACACTCCATCCTCTAATTGATCAGTAAAAGATGCACATGAAGAAGACGTTAAAGCAGAATGAAGTCATAACAGTGGATTGAGACATTTATTAAGTCTGACGAAAGGCCCTCAGAAACGTTGAGATTGTTTATTGATTTTGGCGTTTTGGCTGGCTGCGCAGGAGTAATCGCTCGCGCTGCTGCCGAGGCTGCGGGGCGCGGGGTGCAGCCAAATGTTCGATGGAGGTGCTGACTTCCTCCTAAAGGAGGCAACTTTAACCAGCGGGACACAGAGCCTTCATTAGGACTGCGATTGTTTCATCGTTTATATAAAGGGGCCCTGACTGGAAAAGCTGTCAGTTAGCTAAGAATGCCAACCGGTCATGTGACATGACTACTGATGTGTTTTGCTGATGTATATCGGCAGCTGCAGAAAGTAGTGTGTTTTCAGAGCGGCTCTGTTTTACCACAAGTTGTACACAGAGCTCCTGGAAAACTGCTCTTTCCCGTTTACACAGAGTGAAAGTGAAAGTACACATACACACACTTTGCATTTTGCACACTGTCTATATTTTATTTTATTTTACACTGCTGTATTTGCATATATGTTGTGTGTATATATATATACATATATATTGTATTTCATTTTGTATTTTATATTTCACTTTGTATACTTTATGCACAGTCACTGTTTCTTTCTTATATGTATATTTTATTAAATGTTACACTGCTGTATTTGCATATATGTTGTGTATATATATATATATTTCACTTTGTATACTTTATGCACAGTCACTTTTTCTTTCTTTCTTATATTTATATTTTATTCTCGTGTGTTTAGTTTATTGGTGCTACTGTGTCGACAAATTTCCCCTTGGGGATTAATAAAGTATAGTTCTATTCTATTCTATTCTTCTATTCCAAGTTATATGTTTTATGTGTGTGTTTCATTGTGTGAACGTACTGCACAGATAGTGTGTTTGATAGTATTGTTTATTTATATGAAATTATCAGCATTTTATAGCAACATCTCACATGCAAATGTGAAGTTGCATGGAATCATTAAGGATTTTTCAGTGTTATAATATATTAACCAGTAGTTATTGAAGTGATTAGTCCATCAAATCAAGTTATATAATCTAATACCCGTTCAATTAAAGACAGGAAAAACATTTTATTCCAGATTTACGTGTTTAAGGAACCAACGTGACAAAAAATACAACAATCAGAGTTCACGTGAGGCCATTTCTACCTTTTAATGACAATAAAAAAACAATAATTTGATCATGAATCTGTTTACGCACTAATTGATAATGACAATACCTATTAGTCGCAGCTCTCCATCATATACCATATTTAATACAATTACATTTCTCTCTGCCAAGAAAATCGAAAATCGAAAATGTCCCCGCTTCCCGACTATACCCCGCTGTACACACACGCCTGTGTGTGTGCGTGTGCGTGTGTGTCTGTGTGTGTGTGTGTGGGTGCCGAACGGTGCTGGTGAGTGTTAGGTAGAGTTCAACCATACTGGTGACATCAATCTGCCTGCTCTTTATTAGACGGAGCAGTGAGCTGTAACTGACTGCATTGTCCACAGATGGACTGCGGCCCGCAGCACACGGGCCCCGGTCAGCCGCCCTGACAATACAATCAATAACCACACGCTCATTATGGGCGCCCGGCCACCTCCTCCTGCCTCCTCCTGCCTCCTCCTGCCTCCTCCTGCCTCCTCCTGCCTCCTCCTGCCTCCCGCCCCGTGGAGCCTCCCTCCCATCTTTATACCGTTCCTTCAACTGTAAGGTGTTCTGAAACAGGGCACTTCGCAGATGGTGGAGAACAGGCTTCCGGACGCATGTGAATTAAGTTATCATCATTTAATGGTAGGAAGTGTAAAACAAACAATCAAAGCTCACAATCGTGGTCTTCCTCGGTCTTCCTCGGTCTTCCGGCCTCGGGCGATACCAGTACAAGAGGGTGATTCGTCTTTTTCCGGAAGTTTTGTCACTCTGGGTCAAAACGTCATTTCCGGTCAAGTATTTTCACAATAAGATTCCCGTCTTTTCAGTATTAAAGCCACCTTCACAATAAAAGTACCTTGTTATTGTAAGTCACGTCACGTATTTCAAGCGGCTTCGTCGATCTATAATACTAACATACAGTCACTCTCATGAACATACATTAATTCTTGCCATTTACATTTGCATACGTAAACATTACCCCTTCATAATACATTAATAACAATATCAATGTTCTCCCTAATATTTTCTATTATAACATCTTTTTATCTGTATTAATTTAAAACATAAGACCTCTGCAGATGTTATCAACATTATTATTTATATTTACATTTACATATATGTTGTGTATATGCTGTGTATATATATACATATATATTTTATTTTATGTTATTTTGTATTTTATATTTCGCTTTGCACACTTTACTTTATGCACTGTCACTTTCTTTCTTTCATTCTTTCTTATACTTATATTTTATTGTGTTTAGTTTTATCTGCTTCTGTTGTCACCAAATTTCCCCTTGGGGATTGATAAAGTATATTTCATTCATTCATTCAAAATAAACTATTACCACCTAACAAACTCCTCCACCCCGTTCGCTCTGTATATTTCAAGCAGTCCCTCCCCCCCCCCCTCCATATTTGACTTTGAGTGTGTCCGGTATTTAGTTTCACCCTCAAATGACATCAAAAACGGAAACAAGATCGGACAAGGAGTGTCATATCTCGTCGTTTGTTTTAAGTTTTAAGTTTTAATCCTGTTTTCCATGTCCGCTTTTATTTTGTAGTAACCGTCCTCTCTCGTTTCAGAGACTTTATTTCCTGCCCCGGTGTTTCCTCGTTAGTGTGATTGTCTGCACCTGTTCCCATGTCCTCATGTATGTAGGTCTGTGTCTACCTGTGTCTTGTGTCAGATGGTCTTGTCTCCTGTCTTGTCCGAATCGTTCCTGTTTGATTAGTCTTTCGTCCCTGGTTGTTTTTTTTCCAACGTAGTTGAGATTTAGTTTTTGCACTTTCTTCATGTTTTTGCCAGCATAGCTGTGATTTTCTGTTTTCGATAAAACCCTTTTTGATTGCTCTAAACCTCGAATCTTTTGGGTCCTGCCTTCCGAGTCGTGACCAGGAGACGCTTCCCGGCTCCAGATCCTCGTATTCGTCCGTCCGGCCGTCCGGCGGTGGATGACAGTGATCCAGCGTGGAGCCCGGGGCCTATAAATGGTAATGCCCTCCACTTGCCTTCCTCATAAAGCATAATAAAAGGAGGTTATAAATCCTACCAATTAGCCGCGTCCATCAGTCGCCTTAATTGGAGTGTCGTGACCGGCTAGGGGATGACCTTGTGTGCCAGAGAGCCAAGACGGACGAGGGCGCCGGGGGAGATCTATGTGGGCGTGGACTCTGTGGAGGACTCGGGCTTCTTTTGAAGCAACGCCATCCAGCGGGCCGACCTGGAGTCAAAGGGTCAAGCCGTACGGCGGCGACGCCTCCACGCTGACTCGCCATGATGATGTCGACGTGGGGAGGGTTGGCCGCTGAGAGTCAGTTACATCGTCAAGGAGATGAAGATGAAAACGACCACACAGGTAAGGAGGAGGTCGTGTGGCGTTTGAGTCGCCTCACCTGTCCTCTCTTTGAGATCGGGAGGTTTACGTCCAGTGGAATAGACGCCAAACATACGGGTTTAATAAAGCTCTTTCCAAAGCACGAGGAGGAAATCATGAAACTTAACAAGCTGAAAAATAGCAGCCGGCAGAATAATTCTCATCAAAGATAAAACATCGATGGATTATATTTGGACTTGATATTTTGAAAGTGGACCTTCTTTTTTTAAACGATGAGTCTCTTGAGGAACTCATGAACTTGTGAACAGAGCCCGGGTCCCCCACTGACCTTCATGAGTCGTGAACAGAGCCTGGGTCCCCCGCTGACCCCCATGAACAAAGCCCGGGTCCCCCGCTGACCCCCATGAACAGAGCCTGGTTCCCCCGATGACCCCCATGAATAAAGCCTGGTTCCCCCACAGACCCCCATGAATAAAGCCTGGTTCCCCCACAGACCCCCATGAATAAAGCCTGGGTCCCCCGCTGACCCTTGTGAACAGAGCCCGGGTCCCCCACTGACCCCCACGAACAGAGCCCGGGTCCCCCACTGACCCCCATGAACAGAGCCCGGTTCCCCCACAGACCCCCATGAACAGAGCCCGGGTCCCCCACAGACCCCCATGAACAGAGCCCGGGTCCCCCACAGACCCCCATGAACAGAGCCTGGGTCCCCCACTGACCCCCATGAACAGAGCCTGGGTCCCCCACTGACCCCCATGAACAGATTCATTTGATTTGATTCATCGTCTACGTTGACTGTTTCTGATTGTTGTTGTTTGTTTAATGTGTACACACCAGCCGCCAGCTCAAATCCTTTGTGTGTCTCACACACGTGGCTAATCAATGGTTCTGGTTCTGATTCTGGAAACCATAGCTGACCTAGCTCTGCACCCCAAACACACAGACAGTTTTTCTAAGTCCAAGGCTCCCCCCCCCCCCCCCCCCCCCCGGCCTCTCAACGCCTCGGCCCGGCGCTCTGCGGCCGCTCAAACCCGAGACCTCGGCTTCCGCTCCCGCTCCGAGCGTCCGCTATCTCGTGTCTCTCATGAGAGGAAACACTGACCCCGTTTGTGCGCTGAGCTCCGTGTGCCGACGCCGACGAGTCCTCACACTGCGCGCTCTCCCTCCGCTCCCATCCCCTCCCATCCCCTCCACCTCGGGGTCAGGCGGTAGAACCCAGTTGACCAGGCAGCTGTCGGAGGAGAGTCTCTCTCCGGCTGACAGTCGTTTCCTTTCTCTCTTACCGTGCGGAGATAATTCAGTCAACGGGCTTTTGAACTGCAGATTAGAGAGAGGAAGAGGACGATCCGGGGGTTGGGCCTGCTGAGCCGAACAGGACGGTCCAGAAGCTGCTGGAACAGGTGTATGTCCAGTTCACAGTCCACTCTCAGTTTGATGTGGCTTGAAATGGATACACATGCGTAAGAACTTCTGAATTTCTACGCTAACGCTTCCCTATTACACCGTTGGCCCTCCTGCACTGAAACATGTAATAACTAGAAGGGGCACTCAGTAGAGCGCATACCTTCACATATCACACGATTGGGAATTGAATTATGAACATGTTGGCATTAGTTGCATGACAATTGGAGACAAATTCTAGTACAAATAAGATGTTGTATCCAATTGGATACAAACTATAGTACAAATAAGATTTTGACCTTTCCATGACCTTGACCTTTGACCCGATCAATCCCAAAATCTAATTAAATGGTCCCCGGATAATAACCAATCATCTCACTGTACATATTCACATTCATACTTACACTGTTGATCTGCACTGCACTCATTTAATTTAATTTAATTAAATTTACACTACACACATACACACACTTTGCATTTTGCACACTGTCTATATATATATATATATATATATTTTATTTTATTTTACATTGCTGTAATTACATATATGTTGTATATATATATATATATATATATATATATATATATATATATATATATATATTTATTTTTTAGTATTTTATATTTCACTTTGCATACTATACTTTATGCACAGTCACTTTCTTTCTTATATCTATATTTTATTGTGTTTAGTTTATCGGTGCTACTATGTCAACAAATTTCCCCTTGGGGATTAATAAAGTATATTTCTATTCTATTCTCTATTCTATCCCACCAAATTTCATGCGATTCAAAAAGATTTTGACCTTTTTATGAACTTGACCTTTGACCTTTCACCCGATCAATCCCAAAATCTAATCAAATGGTTCCCGGATAATAACCAATCATCCCACCAAATTTCATGCGATTCGGTTTAATACTTTTTGACTTATGCGAATAACACGCACGCATACAAATACGCGGCGATCAAAACATTCCCTTCTGCATTCTCAATGTGAAGGTAATCCCATGGCACACGAGCTTATTAAACACACTGCAGTACTCTTTTCTAATATCTGAAACATGATCAGACCCTGAGTTTAGTCAGATATTTATTCGCCATTCCCTTCATCATAAGACCAGTGAGTCTGATGCTCACGTCTCCTGTGACTGCACATAACTGAGCCCCACATCATCCTGATCTTTTCCATCCTGTGTTTTATGAATGCAAAAAAAAAAAAAAAAAGATGGGGGGGGGGGAGGAAATTAATTTCCAATAAACGTTTGACAGAGTGGCTTTTGTGTTGTCCCGGGCACGCGGTCGCGCATACCTGCCAGGTGTTGTGCGACGCAAAACCCCACCGGGCCCCGCGCTCCGTGGAAAGGCGCCCGATGAAAGGCCTCGGGGGGGGGGCCATCAAAGGGCCCATTGAGGGAGGACAGAGGGCCGCAGTGTGGGCCGCGGACACACGACACCCTCCGACAGGAGCTCCGTGCAGCCCACTCAGGGCCACGCTGACAGCAGCGCCCGCAGGAGATCAGGCGCTCGCTCGCTCGCTCGCTCGCTGTTGACTCTCTACCGGCTGACCCCGGGCTCAGAGGCGGTTAGAGACGGAGAGAGAGAGGTTTACAATCAGGGGGAGATTGCACGGTGACATAGAGCATCTTAAGCTTGGTTAATCTTATGTAGAACAACTAATGGTCTTAAAAAGATATTTAGAGCAACAGTTCCAGGTATTTTTGACAAAAATCTAAATTAAAGCAACACTATGTAACAATTGTACCGTAATATAACAGCTTGAAAAAAATGGTGCCGCTACAATGACTTTTAATATGTTGATGTGCGCCTCCGTCATGCCATCGGGGTCTGTGGGGAGAAAACTCGACTAGCCACCCGGTCCTTGGACCTGCTTTCTGTCATGATGACCAGCGTCACATAGTCCAGTCCACCTCACAGGGGACTTCTTATTGTCTCCGCTACGCGACGTAGAGACAGAGAGACATGCTGCTGTGGAGACCACCAATAACAGACCTTTAGTTTAAAGAACAAAGACGTCTTTAAGAAAGGGACCTGACATTACTGCTGCTGTCATCTGGAGGAGAGAGAAAGTTACAGGGGGCGGAGGAGATTATTATTTAACTCAAACTCCAAAGAGACATATGCGTCACCAGAAGAGCCACATATGGCTCAGAGCCAGAGGTTCAGACGCCTGATCTATCGTAACTGGGTATTTACCATACTGAAGTACACGTTAAATACCTGAAGGGGGCACTACAAGGGGAAACTACATAATGGGGCTTTAATGCGTCACATGTTGCATTGGACTGACCTTGGGCATCGTGTAAACAATGACTGTGTCGACCTGTACAAGATGTCTGATGCTCTATGAATGATCTGTTGATCGTATGCGTGGAGGACCGACCAAGTTAATCTCGTCAATCCGTGAATCCGCACTTCGTCTTTCAGAGGCGCCTCACGTTCTTTTCCTTCCAAGACTGTAAATAACGAGAAGCAGCTGCTGTGATGACCTGGTGGTCCAGCAGAGGGACTGGGAAAGTAGTAGTTTTGTAGTTTTTTACGTACTCATTGTATACAGTATGTACTATTTCTAACAAATAAATGAACATACTTCACAATCGTATATTAACAGCATAATAAATGCGCTCCTGGACCGTGATCACGGGGTCATTTTAGTAATAAATTAGACTATTCAGCAGTATATCATGTAATTGTAATTAGCTACAACTTTGCCTGCAACAGTAGAGATGCGGAAGCATTAATGCATTACTTACTGCGTATCACCCAGTGATATAATACAAATAATTAAATTGATCAGTCTGCATGAGTACTTTTACTTTTGGTATTTTAAGTCTATTTTAACGGTCCTACTTTTTTTATTTTTACGAGGAAGACTTTTATCCACTGCGATGCAAAACATGGAGTACTTCTTCCATGACGCTCCTCCGCTCGCTCCAAAGGCACAGGGGCAATGCTAACATGCTGAGGTGTATAAAGGTCATTTTAACAGGTGCTAATATTTGCAAATAAGCTTGAGGTTTTATGAAAAACATGAACCGACTAACCCACCAGACGGACGTCCTCAGAGCCTCTAGCTGCAGAGCAACTCATTGCTTCTGGTCTGACGGTGCAAAAAAAAGAAAACTGTGTAAATAAAGCGTTCCAGAACTGTTTGCACAACGGAGATTTGCCATTAACGCACAAACCGCTTAAAAGTTGAGGATCTTTCAGCAGAATGATCTTAGTAACCAAGCACCTCCCGAATATCATGCCTGCACAGATGAAGCAAGAGGTGTGTTTTAATAAAGTGTAATATAATTTGAACCGCGGTATCTCAAATTAGCATTGGCTGGGTCACGACTGATGCCCTCAAATAGGCCGAGCCTCACCTGTCGGGCAGTAAAAGAGCACACGGGCCCTTCAATCACCGGCGGGTGAGCAGTGGACAGGTTCCTACGACACAGGTATTAATAGACACGGACAAACAGACACGAATACAGCCAACTGTATGTGTTCATTTGTTTATTTTTATCAGATTTAAAAACACTTTAAACTTTATTTGTACCATATAATTTTATATATATATATATATATATATATATATATATATATATATATATATATAATAAATATCTATATAAATATATAAAAATATATTTGTATATATGTATACATATATATACTTACATATATAAAATATATATATATATATAAATATATATATACACATATATTTGTATATATAAATATATGTATGTTTATATATATATATATAAAAATAAATATAAACATATTTGTATATATATAAATATATACAGTACATATAAATATATATATATATATTCAGAGAGAGAGAGACAATATTTCAGAATATATCAGATGTTTGCTTGTAATCTGATCAATATGAGGGGAATAAAACAAATGATTTCACTTCATCAAGCTGTCAGTTCTCGTTAATATTGCAAACAACAAACTTGATTGCAGCACCCTGTCCACTCGAGCTCTAAAAACACAGCCTTAAATAATAAGAGTTGTCCGTGTCGACGCCCGGGCTGATGTTTGTTGCCCACTGATATATGGCGTCGGCAGAGCCGAGCAGTTGTCTGTACTCTGCACCTGCAGCAACCGTTCAGCCTGA
>CM070093.1:20913063-20943063 GCA_036178185.1 Liparis tanakae
GGGTCAAAGGTCAAGGTCAAGGTCATGAAAAGGTCAAAATCTTCTTTTTACTATAGCGCGTTCAATTTCTATCCAATTGGCATGCAGCTAATGCCAAAATGTTCATAATCCAATGTCCAATTTTGTGATATGTGAAGGTATGCGCTCTACCGAGTGAACCTTCTATTTTTTTTATATTTTTCAGCACCATACGCCCTTTACTTTGCATACACACAATTATGTTGCCCTAGTGCAACAATAGTTTCCTCTTATGGGTAAAAAGAGTAAAGTTAACTGAACCGAACAAAACAAACCCAGAGCTGCATCATGCAAGATTCAGTTTAGCGAGATTAAGTCGGATACAAAAGCCCACACACGGACAAAAAATTGGAAAAATTGAAAAATAGACATTGTGGACGTGTCAGATATAATAAAAGCCGGTCCCTGCTGACAATGTGCGAAGGCCTGGACAGGTGGGCTGACATCCAGAGACAGACAACCACTCGAGCTCACATCCACACTTCAATTAACCTCAGCCGCTGCTCTTTGGACTGTGAGAGGAAGCTGGAGAACCCGGAGAACATTGGGGAACATTGGAGAGCATGCAAACTCCACACAGAGGGCCCTGGGAATCGAACCCTTCCCCTCTGACGGTGCCACCACACCAGCGTGCGGCCAAATGCCAACTTTCTTTATCATACATGGCTGCAGGCTGCTGGTATTTTGGATATATCTCGTGAGCCGAATCGCTCCTCGGGCCCCGGGGAGCAAATTAACCGTACGGAGCGCTCGGCTTCCCCGTGACCTTTCCCCGGTCCTGACTGACATTTGTGTTTCCCTTTGCCTTGGGCCTGGGCGTATGGAGACGCTGCATAATGCTACACAACCGCATGCATGTGTTGCTGTGAGGGTGTGTCTGTGTGTGATGAGAGGATGTGTACATCTCCACATGTGTGTGTGTGTGTTAGCCAGTCCAGCTGTTGTGTGGAGCTGAGACTCCACCCTGACCCTGACCCACTGCCCTGGAGCTGAGCCTCCACCCAAACCCTGACCCACTGCCCTGGAGCTGAGCCTCCACCCTAACCCTGACCCACTGCCCTGGAGCTGAGCCTCCACCCTAACCCTGACCCTCCGTTGGAACGTGGCTCAGATCTACAACTCAAGTATCAGACACAGAGCGTCTGAAGGGTTGTTTGGGAGTTGTTCCTGATCCGATGTGAGGTTTTGGGACTGGGACGTCTATGTGTACAGATTGTAAAGCACTCAAAATTTGTAATTTGTGAAAATGGGCTATAAAATGTAGAGTCACATGTTCACACGGTCAAAAAAACGATGTCCAACATCCCTGAGCTCAAATCTGGACTGACAGTCCAACACGCAGGTGTTATACAGACGTGACGTCATCTGAATGGAAGCTTATATTCTGACAAGTTATTCAGCTTTTAAATACAATACTAAATTATATATGTTAACCTAAACATTATTTCAAATCATAATGAAAAATAATAATTTCAGTTACCTTTTTAACCCTCCTATTATCTTTGGGGTCAATTTGACCGCATTCAATGTTTAACATCTCAAAAAAAGTGATTCACATTTTCTTTTTGCTTCATATTTCATGACTGTTCCTATTTTATTGGGGACAACTGGGTAAACATAAAATTAACATTGATATGTTTTCAATGCCTTGTACACAACTTCTACGCATCCGTGTTCTTTGGGGTCAATTTGACCCCAGGCTGTGTAAAACATATAAGAAATATCAACTTTTTAAATTTATTTAAAGAGCTATTTAGGTAGTAAACAAACACACGTTAACTAAACCTGACACTTGGGAAACAATATTAATTCTAATCATTTTCTAAAGGTTTAATTTTCTGGGGTCAAATTGGCCCCACGGGTAAAAGATTTTAGTAAATTTGAAGGTAACAGGAGGGTTAAATCTTTTTTAACTAAATTATAATAATGAATAAAATAATGCATTTGGCTCTTATACAAATAAACTGAATTTTACTGAAAAGAGTTGCCGTGTTCTTCTCAGATTCTCAGACATCATCGTGACGCTCACGATGCATGTTGAGACATCAGACAGAGACGGATTTTGATGAATATTTTGAAGTGACAATAAAGACAATTTGTGTCTTGACCTTTGACATGTGACGTACTTATTTTGACCTGTGCGAGGATATCTGATCCTGATGTTCTACATTTATGAATGATGGATGAGTTGAAGCTACGCGCGATGAATAAAGCTCATCTGGGTGTCACACAATTGAATTTTTCATAGAGGCCTTCGATTATCTTCCCACTAAGACTGTGACAACATGGCGGTACTTCAGAGGGACTGTGGGTTTTATTTGACTAACTGTTTTACAGCTCGCAAATGTAACATTTAAATTAAAAAAGCATGGGATGCCAGACCTCAATCACGCAAGAGAAAGCAACATGTGCATAAACAAAGTCCGATATTGGTACCCTGCTGCTCTCCTCCCAGTAAAGTGATGACATCAGCCCAGTCCTCCATGGCCTCCCTCAACCCCCACACACACACACACACACACACACACACACACACACACACACACACACACACACACACACACACACACACTCTGTGTAACTCTTTACCAAACTATTAGATTAGATTCAACCCAAGTACAGAGCAAATGTAGTTGGGCATCCAACCAGAAGAGCAACAGAAAGTATCATAATAAATACAGGATATATAGATTATAGTAAATGAATAAAGCGCTATACAAGAGGGCGGCTTAAGGCCTGACCTGTACTATTGGTAATAAGTTTAGACAAAACAGTAGACAGATGAAATTAACATTTAAATAATGCGGAGATATACACTACCGTTCACTTAGAAAAAAGGGAAAAAAAGCAAAAATGAAAATAACATTAAATTAATCAGAAATACTCCATCTCCATGTTCTAGTGGTACATTGTGTTATTGCCTTAGAAGACGAGCAGAGGGGTAGAACCCCCTTGAAACCCTTTTTTTATGTAACTTTTTTATTTTGCATTTTCCACAAATAGATTATTCCTTGACATTGAAACCCTTTTATTGTGAGCACAGCTGAAAACAGTTATGTTTGTCAATGTCTCGACTATATTTTGTATTCATTTAATAAATAAAAGTGAGAGTTTTCATGGAAAACACAACATTTTTTCGGTGACCCCAAACTTTTGAACGCTAGTGTAAGCATAAACTATCTGGGGTTGCTAAACTAGAGCAAAAGCTCTCACATTATCATCAATCAAAAGGGCAAAATAATGACCAAACTATGCTGTATTTGCAAAGCCAATAGCCAAAATTATTTTAAAACCTGAAATTTTCTACGCTGCGCTGAAACCAGTGTAATTGAACTTCCTCCGGAGTGAAGGGGACGCGGCGAATCTGAGCTCCCCGAGCAGATGAAGTGGGGCGGCACCAGAGGGATGGAAACACGGCGCGGGTACATGAACCCGACGGCGGAGCTGTCATGGTGCTAATGGAGGAAGAGGAGCAGAGGGTCAGGAGTCCTCAGCACCTGTGTGGAAGATTAACGACCGCGGAGGGGAGGGAAACACGGACAGAACGAGAGGGAAACGCGGAAACAGGCGCGGCCCGTACGACTAACTCAAAGGTCAGATCCGCTTGACCTTTTGCTCGGGAGCTACGCTATTATTATTACAATACGACGTCTGTGTGCACAACTTCCACCAGGGGGAAGTCTTGGAAAATGAACAGAGATCAAAGGCGGCCGGAGAACATGCGACGGGCGCTTCGATTCACACCCGGCACTCGACGCCGTCTCTTTAAAAAAACACGAAAGGTGCTTTGTGAGACCTTTGTGATGACCTCAGTAGCGTGTAGCGCCGCAGAAAAGAGACAGGGCTCTCAAGTTTTAAAGACAGGCAAGCGTGAGACATATCTATCCGCTATCTTGCTTTATTTTCATTGGTTGCTAGAATAAATCTTACCCAGATACAACAGATACGTTTGTTTTCTGATGGGTTATTGTGCAGCCCATTTCTTTTTTTTTTTGAGTGGCACCTCACAGCAGAACTCCAGGGGAGCGCTTGATTTCTCCACGGTGAGAGCGGCACGGCTCATGTCGGCGCGCTAAAACATGAAATAGCCGAGAGTTTTTTTCAGCGTGAGAAATACGATGTGTGGCGGGAGTTAAGACCCGAAATGCGTGAGTCTCGCGCTCAATGCGTGAGGCTTGAGAGCCCTGAAGAGATGTCATCATTATCTCGACACGAAGGCGATTCCTCGCATTGTTGAAACAATTTGCGGCGCGCTAACGTCGGCCGGCGGAGCGGCGCTCGGGTCTGGTTCCAAGAGTTACGTTTGTAGGGCTCCCCCCCCCCCCCTCCCCCCTTCCCGCCCGCCTGGGGAATCGCGGCGGGCGCGAGGCTCATTTCCTCATCAAACACAGGGACGAGTGATTTGGAATATTTATGAGGCTCCCCCGTTTAAGTTAAACATTTAACAAAAAAGCATCCGATTAAAATGAGACAGTAGAAAGGGTTTACGTCTCTGTGGGCAGCCGAGGCTGAAAAAATTAAACATGGGATGCTGGAGATGAATTAAAGTAGCAGGTCTGAAACGGATCTCAGCTCCGTGGCGTTCTGCTGCATGGCGGCGGCGGTGAGACGGCATATGTTAAAACAAGCTCTTCATTGACTGTGACTGGAATTATAATTAGGCATTGATAAAGTGAATGCAAGATTATATTTTGAATAATTTGCATACTGATGTTACAATTTAATATAAATGAGACGTTGTTATAAATATGTCAGAAAATACAAAAATCAAGTATATGTGAAAAGGAAAAAAGCTTACGACCTGATTATTATATGACATGGTTATAAGCTTGTAATACTTCTTAATCACTCTAATCAGAACATTGTTGAATGAAAAAAAAACACATCTAATTGTCAAATACAGATAAATGATGACTTCCTCCTCCAGTAGTCCTGTCCCAATAAAGATATCAGAGCTAGGAACCCTGCTTAGGTCAGAGGGCGCGTGTAACACAATGCCGCATTGACTTTATTGATAATCCATGGCTCCCTTTCATTCTTTCTCTCCTCTCGTCTTTGTAGGATCGTTGAGCGGCCGAGGAGGAGGAGGAGGGGTCAGCCGGCTCCGGGTCGGCTCAGTGACTCTCTCTACTTCCTGTTTAATCACCGCTCCCTCAGGGATGTTCTGCCATCCATCCATCACACGGAGAAAAAAGTTCAGGTGCTTTATATTGCTGAGAGATGAGGGGCTTGGGTGAGGTCCAAGTGTGTATCAGTATGCGAATGTACACAAATCTTTGCAGGATGCATATGTGATTGTGAAAAAGGGCCTGTGTCCAATGGTGTGTGTGTGTGTTTGTGTGTGTGTGGCAATCTGTATGTGTGTGCATGTGCTGCACCACAATTACTGGACGCGGTCACAGCTGTTATGGCTGGGGTGGTAGCCTCCCGAGATGTTCCCTAACTCGTCTCAATAAGACGCCACAACAACTGTTTTATCATGGTGAACACTTTACATTGAATATGTTTTCTTGAACGCTTCCCTGGAGGAACGCCGTTTGTTTATGATTTTCTGGCAGCCCTGAGGTAAGTGACTCATGGCTCAACCACTGAGACACCGCCTCGGGCCAGCCGGTGTTGCCCGCCAAGGATCCACGATGCAATCTTCATCCACGAGTGTGTGCATACGTGTGCATGTGTATAGTCAATAGTTTTTATCAGATTTAAAAACACTTTAAACTACATTTGTACAATATATGTATATATAAATATATATAAATATATATATACATGTATATATATATATATAAAATAAATATTTATATATATAAATATATTTGTATATATATTTATATATATACAGTATATACATAAATATATATAAATAAATAAATATTTATATACATATATATGTTTGTATATATATTTATTTATATATATATATATATTTGTATATATATATATATATATGTTTATATATACATTAATATATATACTGTATATATATATATAAATAAATATATATTTTTATATATAAATATATATTACTGATGCAACTGTCACAAACGGTCAAATGATGCAATGTTTTGAGGCACACTGTTCCAGAGTAGACCCAACATTAACCCTTAAATGCATAATGTATCATTTAGACCTTCATAACAAAACTCAGGCCTTCTTTAGCTCTCATTCAGAGTCACTTAACACCTGTTAGTGTCAAGCATTAAGATCATTCATCACGGTTTCTGACTCATCATAATGTCCCCTCGGTTGATGCAAATGGCGTTCCGCTATTATCTTGTAGCCTGGAATGAAGGTCTTCCAAAGGCAGCCCCCCCATTGTGGCGGTGTGATCTCATTTCCTCAGCGGTGAAGCGAGCCACGAGCCTCCCTCTGATCCACCTGGCAGGAGGGGAATCTGGACTGAGACAGGCCGGCCAGCCCACTGACCTCTGGGTAAAACCTCTAGCTGCGCTGGGCCAGCGGCGGGGCGCGGATGACTGAAGCAATAGGGCTGCGATTAGCTGACACGGCGGCTGGCTTTTGCAAGCTGTCCTATTCTCGGGCGCGAGGTGGGCGAAGGGGCAGAGCGGCTAAAACGGGAATGAATGTATTGATCCCGCTGCCGTTATGAGAATGACACGCACAAGCTATTTTTACAGGAGGGGGAACACACTGCTGGCGAAGGCAATCTGCCCGTGACGTAGATAAGCCAATGAACAATAGACGGACCCGATGGGCGGAGAGGAAAGAAAAGCAGGCTTGATTTAAAGGAATAGTTTTTTGGGCCGTTTTCGTATTTGCTTTATTGCCAAGAGTTAAAGGTGCAGAGATCAATACGCTCTCCTGTCTGCACAGTAAACATGCGGCCAGAGCCGGCGTGCAGTGAGCTTCGTTTAACATAAAGACTGGAACGCGGACACGCCCGGTCCGGTCCAGAGGTCACACGACCACCAACCAGCAGCTCCAACGCCGACTCACATGACACACACACTCTATGCAAAGTCACAGTTGTACGGAGAGTTGTGTGGGATACTATTTCTGGGCCGGTTACAGTAATGTGCAATTTCTTTTGCATGAAACTCATTGTGCAACACTGTTCTCACATTTCTGTGCCATATATATATATATATATATATATATATATATATATATATATATATATATGTAAATATATATATATATATATTTGTATATATATGTATATAAATATATATATTTATATATATATATATGTATATATATATTTATATATATATATATGTATATAAATATATATATTTTTACATATATAATTATATACATATATATATATATATTTATATATATATATATATATATATACATATTTGATATACCTTTTTTCATTTTTTATTTTAGTATTATTATTTCTTATTTTAATTGTATACCGTAAGTTTAAGTTACTGTCATTCTGTGTGGAAGAAGGACCTCGCAAAGTAAAATGAGTTTTCAGTGCTACGTTTGAATTGTTTTTCAGAGGATGATCCTTCAGTACGAGTCCAAAAACAATAGATCGATGTAATTATGTAATAATCTAACAGAAGCTGTTCATGAATGATGGCTCGACGGACGCCGTCCCAACGAGATCCCGTCGTCGTGCAACACGGCCGTCCACTATCTCTCCTCCCTCCTCGCTGCCCTTTAGTGCCCAGGGGGAGTCAGCGGCTCCCATTGTAATGCTGCAGCCTGCTAGCAGCCGGCGCTCTTTCTGCGGAGGCGTATTCTCACTCACGCCACTCACTGAACTCCTCCACTCTTTTTGCATAAAGTAATTGCTGTCAGGGAGTGTGCACTGCGGAGAGTTGCTCGGGCTCCACAAGCACTGAGGGTGAGATTAGGGAATAAAAGAGCTAAGTCAGTGCTACTTAGGCACTCCCGGATCCTGCGTCTGTCATTGTGCTGCCATGGATGAGGGCTGACAGTGATGAATATTGGCCAAAAGTTGGTATTCCACATGATGATTTTCCCTAATGAGAATTGATGAATGCAGGAGGGGGGACCCGGGATTGTGTGATGAGAGAAGGGACCACTCATTAGAAGCCAGTCATGCTAAGTGGAGCGGCTTTAAGGTGGGCGGGGCTTCTGGGCTGTATGCCACTCCTGCAATTCTTCCAAAAAATAAATGTCAGCTGATATCATTGATCAACACTGCCTCACGCAGAAAACTGTCAACATCAGATAGATCCATAAGAGGAACACAATCGATAAAAAAAACAAAAAAACTCCCTCTGCACAAATTGCTTTTCTCAATACTGTCCACATAGCAGGGCGTCGGTCTGCCGATCCATATGCATGACGTTGTGGTAAACACCTGGGTGTGTGTGGGGCGGTCGAGCAGATGGCGGCGCGGGCTTTTAAAAGCAGCGGCCCTGAACGAGCCCCGGGCGGCCCCAGAGGCCGGAGCGCCGCATGTGGCAAGCCAGGAAGGACATTAAGTAGGTAATGGTTAATAGTGAGCCAGGTCATTTAGCATCACGTGAGGACTTTATGAAGCACAACCGCGGCTACTGTGTGCGGAAAGGGGGCCGCGGCGAGGAGAAGGTTTGACTTTAAGATGCAGATGAAAGTGCAAAATGATCCCGCGGGGCCATTTGGAGACTGTCACATTCTTGGGTAAACATTGCGCAATACGTCAGGTGATTTTAAAGCGTGTAGTCCGGTGTTTTTCTTTCGGTCGTGTGACTGACCACGGGACACGGCCTTCCTCTTTGCAACATCGCCCGCCCCTCGATGTTATTGCTCCTCTCCCTCAGGGGGGCCGAGGGCCACGTGACGCGTCACTCCACTACGGTTAAGTACAGATGAAGCGATAGCCTCTTTAATATCCAGCAGCTCATTTCACGGAGGCTGGCAGGTCACGGCACGATGACAGCTAAACAAGCCCGTCTACAGGATGGAGCAGAAGCCACACGGAGCATATGGACTCTGCTGGGTGTGCAGAGGACGCCAAACACTGGAGGTGGATGTTATTAAGACGCAAAAGCATACACTACCGCTCAAAAGTTTGGGGTCACTTAGAAAAAAGGAAAGAAGAACAGTTTTTTCCAATGAAAATGACATTAAATTAATCAGAAATACTCTCTCTACATAGTTATTGTGGTAAATGACTATTCTCTAGAGGCCCATCTCCATGTTCTAGTGGTACATTGTGTTATTGCCTTAGAAGACGAGCAGAGGGGTAGAACCCCCTTGAAACCCTTTTTTATTTGATAACTTTTTATTTAGCATTTTCCACAAACTACGATACCTAACTAACTAACCCACTAACCCTAACCCAACCACGATTATTCCTTGACATTGAAACCCTTTTTATGTGAGCGCAGCTGAAAACAGTTATGCTGGTGAGAGAAGCTCTAAAACTGGCCTTCCTTTGAGCCACAAGTTTGAAGAACAACATTCATATTTACAATGAAAATCATTATTTCTAACCTTGTCAATGTCTTGACTATATTTTGTATTAATCTTGTATTCATTTAATAAATAAAAGTGTGAGTTTTCATGGAAAACACAAAATAAATTCTGTGACCCCAAACTTTTGAACGGTAGTGTACATGCATTTTTTTCAAATAGCTAAATATGTCATTTTTAAGCTATAAAATGTGTAGTTTCTGTGTATAACTTCCCTGTTAAGGACAGTCCACATGTGTTCTCTTCCTTAGCCAGACGTTGTCATTGGCAGATGCAAAGGGATATAAAAAAAACACGTAATAGGATTGTCTTTAGCTCGTATTTCCTCTCAAAAGGGAATAAGAATATCTTTCTATTCCCTTCTCGTTGAAACATGTTTTTTTATTCAGTCATAGCGCAACATGCCGTTAAACCTCCTCTACGCAGAGACATGCCCACTGACTGCACGGCCTATTGGAGAGATGGAGGATTACGGCCTAAACGAAGCCGTTAGTCACGCACACCTAATGATCATCGTATGTGTGGCTACACATCTGATCCACTTCCTTTGCTCAAGTCAAACACTTCTCTCCTCCAATGATTCGGGAGGAATTGAGTAAAAAAAAAAACAGAAGCGTCAACAACAAAAACAACATCAGGAGCCGTAATGAAAGGAGCGGGGGGGAAAGGCACTCAGGCAATTGCCTCCATTACCCCTCTCCTCTGTGCGGACCCCTTCTTCGGGATTACCCCCGGTTCCAGAGAGGTTGATTATTAGACGCTCGCAAAGGTTTCGTTTGAATCGCCCCAGTTAAACGAGAAATTGCAGGCTGAGGAGAGAGGCTAATAACAGTTATTAACCCCGCGCGGGCGGCGGTGTAAAAAGAGCGCCACAATAACGAGGTGCAGCGCCGAGGTTTGAGGCGCGGCGCAGCTAGCACACCCCCGAGGAGAAGCTAACTTATTAAAATAATGAATTAGCCGACCAGATTACTGCAGCCTGCGGCAAAGGCAATTATCCCCCTCCGAGTCCCTGGACAGGGCTCCCTCGCGCCGCCATAAAACAAGTGCTCAGAAAGCAGGAGCTCCGCACAAATGAAGAGGCTGTTAATTAGGATCTCTCCCGCTGCGGGTAGCCTTCCCCACCGCCACGGCAGAAACCACTTCCACGGGGGAGGGGAGGAGCGGGGGAGCGGGGGAGGATACCGAACGAGAGTGATTGCGGTAGATCGTGAAATATTGGAATTGAGAAAAAGTGAGAGTGTGAATACTTTCAGGAGCACGAAAAAAAACGTATCGGAGCGAGAGATAGTTTGACTGATGATTGGAGGATGGAACTGAAAACTGTTTGTGACGCGATCTTTGATAAACGGTCCATCCCAGACCTCTGTTGAACATGGGATGGCTTTATTGTGGAAGGCCAGTGAGCCAGTGGGGCCGGAGAGTCAATTCAATTCAGTTTATTTGTAGAGCCCAATTTCACAAATTACAAATTACATCCCTGCCCCAAAACCTCACATCGGACCAGGAAAAACTCCCAAATAACCCTTCAGGGGGGAGAAAGGGAAGAACGCTTCGCTGCGATCTCTTTATGTTGAAATCAGTGCCCTTGAATACCTTCTTTCTCTTTTTAACCCTCCTGTTACCTTTGGGGTCAATTTGACCCCATTCGATGTTTAACGTCTCTAAAAAAAATATTAACGTTATTTCTTTTGCTTCATATTTCATGACTTTTCCTTATTTATTGGGGACAACTGGACGATTTGACCCCAGGATGTTTAAAACGTATTAAGAAATATCAACTTTTTTATTTATTTAAAGGTCCATTTAGGTAATAAACAAACATAAAGTACCTCACGCTTGAACGTGGGAAACAATATTAATTCTAATCATTTTCTGGAGGTTTAAACTGCTGGGGTCAAAAGGGTAAAAGGTGTTAGTACATTTGAAGGTAACAGGAGGGTTAAATAAGTATAACGACTAATGGAGGTCACCGACATCAGCTCGGTTTCCCTCAAAGTACGAGTTCAAGCGTTCCTCCTAAAGAGGTTAATCGTAGAAACCGCCAGATCGACGTGAAGTAGGCCAGCGCCCACCTGAAGAAGAGCCCTGCTGTACTTCATGACACATATACGGCCTCTAACGGTTATAAATATTAAAGTCTCACACGGTTGACCTCGTGAACCAAATGTGGCCACCTTCTGCGATCACCCTCCAACATAAGTAGGAATCACAAAGTTGTGAAGGCTGGACTCACCTTGTCCTGCTTAGCTCTGCTTACCCAGAGCGGGCAGGTGTAAGACAGGTGTAAGACAGGTGTGAGACAGGTGTCCCTGCTGCTGCACACAGTGGGGTCCAGATACCTGTGTGGAGGGGAAATTAGGCATTCCAGTTAAACACCTGTCTGAAACAGCCTTTCATGTACTTTCATCCTCCAGATTATCCAGATACATCTATAGTCTACATTTAAAGCAACACTATGTAACAATTTTACCTTAAAATAACAGCTTGAAAAAAAAGGAACTTAAATTCTTTTAAATCACTTCTTAAAACCCGCTATTTATAGAACTGCTTTGAAGTGATGTCGTCCTTTTATGTTTTTATTTTAATTGGCTATTTGTTTGGTTTTAGTTGTATTCAATGCTTTCATGGTATGGTCTTTTTTGTTTGCCGCCATTTAAGTTTTAAGTTAAGTGTTTATGCTTTGTTTATCTGTAGAGCGCTTTGTAAACCTTGTTTTTAAAAGTGCTGTATGAATAAAGTTATCATTATTATATTATTATTAAATTACTTCTGCTGTAATCTGGAGGATAGAGAAAGTTACAGAGTTAGTTGCGGGTGGAGATATTTTTTTTTTTAACTCAAACTCAAAAGAGCCATATGCGTCACCCGAAGATATACATACATACATACATACATACATACATACATACATACATACATACATACATACATACATATACACATATATGGCTCAGAGCCAGAAGTTCACGACCCCTGATCTATCGTAACTGGGTATTTACGACACTGAAGTACACGTTAAATACCTGAAGGGGGCGCTACAAGAGAAAAACTACGTAATGGGGCTTTAAAGCTTCAACCGATTTATGAAGATTCCTTCCGAGCGACTCTAAATACATTCAGTCTTTATATGCAGTGATATTAATATCGACTCTGTGAATTTTTTTGGTTTCCATCTGAAATATTTCATTTTGTTTTGCGGGAAAACAAAAAATGGGATCGTTACGTGAATATTATCCTCCGTAATGTCAGTTCCTCTTGCGTCTGCAATGCGACTCATTTTAATTAGAAAAGATTGATATGTTTACATGTCAGTGAACTGAATCCCATCCCATCCACATCAGTGCTGTACTTACTGTACGCACTGATGAGTCGTTTGGAGAATGAAACATTGGGTGTTAATAGTTTTGAAAGCAATACTCTTTATAGTGAGACCTGCTCCCAGGAGAGCGATTAGATAGTCACACAAATATGCAGCGCTCCAAACAAGACATTACGCCAGCGTACTGTATGAAAATGCCTGCGAGGCTTGACATGAATGCAATTCCGTGTAATTTGAATGCCTTTCATGAGGCAAGGACTCTTTTGAACCGTCTTAAAACGCTCATCCACCACGGCCGCTGCCAGTGGCTCCGGCTACAGAGGAGTCGTGTCGACAGGCCCAATTAATGATGGGGCGTCTGAGAGTGAAGGAACGAGGAGCTTTGAGAGGATTCCTCCACCTTAAATCCCCCTGTGCTGCTGCTCCCAGACTGCCTGTGAAGAACAATCAAACGGCAGCAACCCCCTCCTATTTATCACTTTAAGACATTAGCCAGACATGGGCCTGAATATTAACCAGCTCCTCTTCCAGGAGAGTTACACACCAAAGGCTGCGTGTGGCAACATGCATTTTTAATCACAGGGGAGAACGAGGCCTCTCCATCGCGCTCGCCCATTACCGCGCGCTTAACGCTCTGCTCCCAAAACAGGAAACACGCTTTCTTCGTCTTCTTATTTATTTTTTATTTTATTTCGGTTATATACAAAAAGCAAGATTTTTTTACAACAAAAGAAGAAAGCGGCTAACCGAAAGGGTCGAGGTGAAGCTATCAAGCTTATAAGAGCGCTAACCTATGATTTCACCAGAAAACTTCATTCAGAGAATCATATACTGTACATATACACATATATATATACACACAAACATATATACACATACACATGCACATATATATAGATATATACACACACACATATACATACACATACATACACATTCACAAACCCATATACATCTACACACACGCACACGCACACACACACACACACACACACACACACACACATCTTCAGTCTTTCCTTGTGGTTATTGGTTTAATTTGTATATTCATTAAATTTGAGCAAACATGTATCAGGGTTTCTTTTAATGTGTGATTGTGTTGTGATGTGTGTGATGTGTATGTTCTTATTCGCTTTTATCGTTTGTTTTATCGTAATTTATAATGCATAGCTTTTAGGTTTTTTCTTTTAATTATGTGTTGTAAAGCGTCTTTGAGCACCTGGAAAAGCGCTATATGAATCGTATGTATTATTATTATTATTATTATTACACATTTTGACCAGTGGATTTCCATGACTTTAAACCAAATGTCCATGACCAATCTGAAATCTCAGTAAAAACATGAACAATTTAGAACATTTTGCGTATTGAGAGCGTAGGCCGGCTTATATTTTGAGCGTCTTTCTTTAAAAATCCTATTAATCATTTCAAACCCGGTCTAAATGAACATGTGATCATAACAAATTTCCATCACTTTTCCAAAACTTTTATGATTAAAGTTTTTTCCATGACTTTTCCAGGCCTGGAAATGACCATTTTAAAATTCCATGACTTTCCCAGGTTTTCCATGACCGTATGAACGGTCTTCCTGACCACCTGAGGGCAACCCAGACACTGAACTCTTTTAAGAAGGGCCTAAAAACCTTTTTATTCAGGAAGGCATTTTTTTTTACCTTAATTTGTTTATTAATTAAGGTAAAAAGGTAATTAAGGTTAATTAAATAATAAAATGTAATGTCAGCTATATTCTTCTTTTTTTATTTATTTGTATGGGTTGCTTTAACTACGTTTTAATCGCTTTTATTCGTTTTTTTTCACTATCTGTGTAGCATTCTGAGATTCTTTGAAGGAAGAGTGCGATAAAAATGAAATACATTATTATTATTATTGTGTGTGGTGCGTTCCGGTGAGCCATCGCACTGCTAATGGTTTGAAAAGCAGAAGCCGTCCGTCTCCGTGACGATCTTGACGAAGCGGACGGTCACTTCCCGGGTTTTCTGCGTCGCTTCCTGCGCAGGACGGCGGGGCCGAGGCGGCGGAGCGTGAGCGAGGCTTCCTCCGCTTAATTGGAGTCATGTTCTCCAGAGCCTGGAGCTGCTCCTCCTCCTCCTCCTCCTCCTCCTCCTCCTCCTCCTCCTCCTCCTCCTCCTCTCCCTGCACAGGGCCTGTGGTGGAGAGGGGAGGGGGGGGGGGGTATAGGGCACGGGTACCAGGCAGGGAGACGATCTGCTCACCCCCCCCCCCCCCCCCCCCCACTGTGACACATGGCACCCTGGTGACAAGGTCGCACCACTGGTGTGGCACCACAGGGGCAACTGGCCTTATTATCAGGAGAGGAGACATTCTTCAGAAGAATCTGATCTCCATCACATGTATTCAGGCAAGACAAGGTTGTTTATATCCAGCAGCTTTCTTTCCAAGTTCTTCAAGGGTAAAAATGTACTTTAAATTACTTATGAATGAATGATGATCATTTTCTTAAATGTAGGCCTAAAGGTGTGTTTATACTTTATCGGAGTAGCAGACAGGGAGCATAGTGACAGTAATTCCCAGCAAATAGCATGTCATCCAACCCTTTAATTTATAATATATAAATGTATAATGCCTAATCAGCTCTGAGAGTGAGAGAGGTATGGATTACATTTTAAATTAATAAAATGTAATCCAATGCAGCAATACCTTGAAATGTTGTCGTACTGGTGGCATGTAGGTGTCCACTACCGACACAAAAAGGTACTTTTAAAAAATTGGAATGAATTACAACATATAAGAGCTGCATCAACACATCATTGACACACTATGTTTCTGCTTCACTAAATATATTAGAATTAATGGTAGGGCTCCGGCATTTTACATCAGTATACTGTCCAGGTGTTGCAGTAATTGTCCACTACCTCTATTATTATAACATATTACACACTACTGAAAAGGAGAGGAGAGGGCAATAATGTGACAAACACCTACCAGCTCGATCCAAGCGCCACACACCTCCATGTAGCCACAAGAACGACATTATTAGGCTTTTATTTTGAAATCCTTCAGAATTTTATTTTCACATAAAAAATATAATTTCTATTTTTCAAAATAGCAAAAATATGTTGGAATATAGACATCAAAATGTTGAAAAAATCCTAATAATTCAGAAATCTTTAGATTGTATGAAATGACAAATACAGTCGAGACTTGAATCCTTATTCTACAAATGAGACGTTTAAAGGACGAGTAATGCACCAGATGTCTGGTTAAGAAGTTAAAAAGAAAACTTCTTCTTTCAGTGGACGCTCCATTTATTCAGGTAACTATTCAATCACCCCAGTTTAGTGAGGAAATTACAGAAATGGGTTAAATGAGGGACCCCATGCATGGGCTGGCTCTGCAGCGACAGCACTTATCAAACTCAATCTCTCTCCAGTGCAACAACGAAGGAAAGTCATTTTGTGGCCAATGAAAGTTTTCCTTTGGAAATTTTGCCTTCCATTAAGAATCAAATTAAGCTCTGGACCAGTGCTTTCTAGAAGGTACACCCCCTCCAAACACATCCACTTCTAATTTGTGATTTATTATGTTCCTGACGCGTTGGGAGCAATGGTGTGCCGTTGAGCGAGAGGCGCTCCGTTCCCTCCACAGCGCGTCTTCAGCCGGAGCATGTGTGTTACGCGGGGAGGTGAAGCGGAGTACGCAGCCATCGCTCAGCGCCGCGGGTCAAGCCTCCCACGTGACAGCGGGTGACCAGTGTCAGACAGGAGAGGTCACAGGCCGGCACTCGCACAGTTTACACAGCTTTAGAAAATCCTGCGGACTAAAAAAAAAAGTGACTTTAGAAGACGGATTATCTGCCGGCCTGAGGTCCGGGGTCACGGCGAGACGTTCGCTGGCCGGAGCAGGGGTCCCTCATTTTACCCATTTCTGTAATTTCCTCATTAAACTGTGATTAAATAGTTACCTGAATAAATGGAGAGTCCACTGAAAGAAGAAGTTTTCTTTTTAACTTCTAAACCAAACATTACTCGTCCTTTAAACGTCTCATTTGTAGAATAAGGATCATTTCATACAATTTAACATTATTATTTTTTTTTTTTATTTTTTTTTTCATTTTTATATGATGTCTATTATATTATTATTTCTTTTTTTATGTGAAAATAAAATTTTGAAGCATTAAAAAAAATAAAAGCCTAATAATGTCGTTCTTGTGGCTACAGTGTGGTGGTTGGTTGTGGCTGGTAGGTGTTGTGTTGTGTGTTCAGTGCCGATGTGTTCTCTGTCTCTCCTCTCTCTCTCTCTCTTTCTTCTTCATTCTTTCTTTTTTCTTTTTTCTTTTTTTTTTCGTGCTCTGCTGTCTGTCTGCTCTGAACATCTTTCAGCCTCTCTCTCCTCTCTACTCTACTCTCCTCGACTTGAAGGTACTACCTTATTTGTGCAATGCATGATACACATTTGACATTCACCTGTGTGTGTGTGTGTGTGTGTGTGTCTGTGTGTGTGTGTGTGTGTGTGTGTGTGTGTGTGTGTGTGTGTGTGTGTGTGTGTGTGTGGAGCTTATTTGTGTGTTCACAGCCCCATTAGTGAACTTCCATTCCTTTTTCATATCCGTCTTGCATTACGATGATAGTAACAGGGCTCTCAAATTTTGAAGACAGGCAAGCGTGAGACATCCCCCCCCCCCCCCCCCCCCCCAGAACGAAACTTTAGGATATCATTCGCGCAATTCCAGGATGGTTTATTTCCATTGGTTGCTGGATTAAATCTTACCCAGATACAACAGATGCGTCTGTTTTCTGATTGGCTATTGTGTAGCCCATTTCTTCTTTTTGATTGGCTGATAAGTGGCGCCTCACAGCAGAAATCCAGGGGAGCGCTTGATTCCTCATGTTGGCGCTGCGGCACATTAAAACATTAAATAGCCGAGAGTTTTTTTCAGCGTGAGGAATACGATGTGTGGCGGGAGTTAAGACCGAAATGCGTGAGTCTCACGCTCAATGCTTGACACTTGAGAGCCCTGCAGTAAGCTGTCCATCCTTAGCGGTGAGCATGTTTTATTATCTCCATAACAGAGTTTCATACACACACACACACGCAAATGTTATTTTGCTTTTTGTACTTTGTCACACGCACAAGTCGCTACATTTCCGTTTCCCTGGGTAAAATGTTGCTTGTTTACGTGTTATTTTTTTCCCGGAGAAGATACAAATCCGCGGGGATGAAGAATAGCTATGAAGTTTTTACGTAGGAAACCTTTGTACTCGCCCCTCTATTGTGGGAAGAGGGCATTGATAGGAAGGCAGATATAGCTAATCAATAAGTAGTGCAGTTTTCTCCCCGGGCCTTCTTTCATATCTCTCTGGTTTGTGTTTTGAAGGGGTCGGGGGTGGGGTCTGGTGAAGTGGTGGCGTGGGCGGCTCCCTTTATCAATCAGGATTTTAATTACACACGTCTAGGGCGACAGCTAGATTAGAAACCAATCGACGCTATCGGCCACAAAATCTAATTACTGTTTATTGACAGATAAGGGCAGGCCCCCTTCACTTTTCCAAATAAGATAAACCTCCCCCCTCGTACACAATGAAGAGCGCCTCGTACTGTCCATGAAAGACTCCACGACCAGTCCCCCCCCCCACCGGAGAATTCCTCCATGCTGATGGCGAGACGTTCGCTCTGAGGACTTCTCTGTTGGCGATGACACGCTCCCCCTCTCCTGTGAGCTTTGTGAGAGTAGAAGCCTTTCGCTAATTCACTTCTTGTGTGTGGAGGATTATTCTTTCTCGTCGGAGCTCATCTCGGTAACCTTTAAACTCCCGTTTCGAAAAAAAACCCTCTCCTCCCTTTTTTTTGAAGGTACTCGAATCAATGGGGTCTTAACGATGAGTAATGAGCGACCCTTGACCCCGCCGAGTGCACACAGGTGAGCCGTCCCGTCGTCTGCAGACACGTATCTCCCCCGAGGACAGTCCATCTTCGCATCTCCTCCAAGTCCTCCTCATCTCGGAGCAAGAAAACTGCCCCCCCGACACCCTCGTCCATACCGGCCGCCTCCCGGCCCCCCGTCGCCACGCGGTGCACTCTGCCGTTAAAGCCGAGAATCTGCTTCAGGTAAATATGGAGTAAATGATTGGATTATTGTTCTTTCATTTGGCTGTGTAGTAATGGCTGGATTATAAACATTGCACAGTATAGATTTCCTGTCAGATCCTATGAATCAGACATCCTTATCTCATTTCCAGACTGCCGCTCCACCCAGCCGGGGAGTCTGGGAGAGCACGAGGAAGCACACACACACACACACACACACATGCAGACACAAACATAAACAGACACACACACACACATGTGGGTTAGTGGGAGAGAGAGAGACAGAGAGACTGTTGTCACCCAGCACAGCCCAGGCACTCCAAAGTCCATTCGAAGATTTCTAAAACCACTTAGGTCCCCTGTCCATATTTGTTAAGCAAGTAAATCTCAGGGCACTGAATCCCAGAAGGGAGAAGGGACAGCGCTGTAGAGCGCACCGGAGAGACGCAAAGGGAGAGGGAGACCTCCTAAATGAAATTTAGGCCAGGATGGGATGGAGAGCGGCTGACAGCAGGTGCAGGGAGAGAGGCTTCGGACCCTCTGATTTAGTTTTAATCGCTCAAAGAAAAATAGTTTGGGTTTGAATAATGCAGCATGTTGGAGATTGATGCCCGGTTGGTCTGATGCGAGGACATCGTATCAGTGGTTGTGTCTGATGTTTCATGTTTTTCTTTCCCTGCCTGCGTCTTCACTGAATTTCGCTTCACTGGATTACCAACGCTGTAATTGGGTTAGGGCGCCGGGTGGACCGGTTTGTTGGAATCCATCAGAAAGAACCGCAGAAACGAAGGAAAGTCAACAAAACGACACGCGCACAAGCGGTATTGCAGAAACGTAGGATGCATGGGAACCCCGATTGACTCTAAATCTAAAAGCAACAAATGGTAATCTCATTCTATCTCGTTTTCAAAAGGGCCATCCGATGCATCACAGCTCATCCTCAAAGACCACGGAGAGATATCCTCTCTTCAAGCGACTATATCTGGATTAAAACTCAGATTATCACTTCAGTGGCTCTTGAATATCTCTTATTATGGTACTTTTGTAGTTCGACTATGTTGAGGAAATGTTACTTTCTGTATTCTTGTAGTTCTTAGTTTGTACTCTAGGTTGAAATGCACTTATTGCTAAATGACATGTAATGTAATGCAAGTGTCAGAACTGAAACGAAGATTCGACAACTCCACAAAAACACTTCTCCATTCGTTAGCAATGGCGTTATATATTATTAGAGCCCCTCGTCTCACGGCTCCTACTTTTCAGCGAGGATTGTTTATGTTCGCCGATAAAAAAGAAGAAGTTGCGAGCGATTGTGAATCCGTACATTCAGCGATATTCTCCTCGGCCACCTGGAGGATCCTTCGGCGGGTTGTCGAGAGGCGCTCTCTGGTAGTTAATGCACCGAACACAGGGAACTGAACAGGACCGCTGTTGTCATTACTTAGTGCCGAAGCGCGGTGCCATTACATTTATAGATTTTCCCTTTGATGGGATAATTTGGTCTTTATATCTCTCACAAATGAAGTGATCCTCAGCGCTCCTCGCGCAGCTCAATGTGCAGGTCCCGTTTTCAAATAGTTAATTGCATTCGAAAATAATCAATGATACTTTCACGGTGACAATATCATTCTTTTAATGTCACTTAATTTCCTCAGTGAAATGATTACATCAATAGCGTGGAACCCATTTCTATCTTTCAGCATGAATTAATCTATTAAGGACAATAATTACACGTTTGTAATGGAGAGGTTTTTTTTGTGCTCAGAGGTAAATGCGGCGGAGTCTCCATTGTGCGCCAGGCGGTTGGCACTGTCCTGGCTGTCATTCATTCACTTTATGAATTACACCATCACCCGGGGGGAAATAAATGAATAAATAAATAAAGGTGCCTCCGCTGCGGCTCCTCGGTGGCCTTGTTCTGAGAGAGCCCTCCCTCTAGTGGAGATGATGGAGCTGGTGGCTGCTGTCAGCTGGCTTCATGCTCTGGGCCACAGCTGAGGCAGTCAGCCCATGATGGAGAATGTGAAATGGGTGGAGGAAATCCCTTCATAAGACAGGACGAAACACAAATGACATGAGCAATTTTTCAAATCGTTTCATCACATGTAGAAAAGGAAAAGGGGACCAGAAGCTGTGGCGCTCGGTGCAATGCTTTGAAATGTATTTTACAATGTATACTTATTGATGTTTCAGGTATATAGATGTGCCATAACACTGACAGTGGATCTCAAAATAGGGCCCGGGAACCACCAGGGGCCATGCAGAGGGGTTACCATGGGGGGCAGTAGTACTTTCACCTTGTTTTCATGAAGATACAGAGCAAACTATATGGAGCAACATGCATCACGTAGAGTTCGTGGACGCCTGGCTGATGGGATACAGCCGTGTGTGTGATCCACTCTCCGGCTACGTGTTCATCGTTAGAGGAAACCAATCGACTGCAGTGGTGTTCAATCCTTTCACATCTGCTGCCGCGTCCCACTGCACTAGTGGGACCACATGACCGCTGTGAGGTGCGCAGTACGCACATTTACGCACATGTACGCACATTTACGCACATTTACGCACATTTACGCACATTTACGCACATTTACGCACCAGCTGCCTGTAATAATTCACGAAGCAGTGAAATACAAATAATAAATCTACAGGATATATATTCTGCGATGTGTTACAAACGGTGTGATACAGAAACAAAAGAAGAAGTTAAGAGTTAAAGAGTCGCGAGCCGAACAGGCCGAAAGCGGGGTCCGTTTGCCCGGCCCCTGAATCCCGTTTGACCCCGGCTCACCCGGTCCCGCCGCGCGGCTGGAAATGTTCGGTTTGAGCCACCGGGCGCGCGCCGGAGGAGGAGTTGCTCGCGTGGCTGCGGTGTGTGGCGGTGGAGGAGCGGCGCGCTCACTCACACACACACACACACACGCAGAGCCACATCAGCAGCACACCCCGGCACCACGACCACGACCCGGAGCCGCCGGTGCGCTCAGACGGGGCCGTGCCATGACGTGTCCGCGTAAGGTACACACTCCACGACGACCAGCCGCGCCTCCCGCCACACTGTCGAGACACGTCGGCTTCGCGTTTCACACTTTTCGGTGCAGTTTGTTTTCTTCTGTCTCTCGACGTGTGTACGCTATTTAAAAAAAAAAAGGCGCTTCGACACACCGGTAGCTACTTTAAATGATACTAACGTGCACGCGGTTGAGCTCTAATTTAGGCGTGAATGCGCGCGCGGCTGCACCGTAGCTTCTCCTCTGGGAGTGGTGCCTGAGTTTACTGATCGATCAGACTATTGCTCTATGCACGAACCGGTTACATATGAGGACTTCACTCGGCCTGGCTGTGTGTTTATTCCCAGAGAAATGTTAATCTCGAGTTGTTGAACGCACAGCACTCACACTGCAGAGGTCTTTGCTAATTATGTGCAAACTTGCAGTTTTAAGGATGCTGGGTTAAGGTGCTTGTATGCTTTGTTTATGTCACCAGACGTTGTATACAACTGACAGACAGTTATAAAATGGATACAAGCAACATTATCACACCACCAAGAGGCTTTAATGTGCTCTATAAAGTTCAGCAGACTTTTACCTCCAGCATATAGTAACATGTAAGTTGTGCAGTAGTGCTATGAAAACCAAATGAAGGCTGTATCATTTTAGGGACACTAATAACTGACTTTAGTTTGACCTCTTGTGGAGTAAGCTCTCCTCTAAGTGCTCCACCCATACTGTACATGTAAACAAACACCAGCTGTAAAGTGTAAACAAATGCAGATATGTCTGATGCTATTTAGAAAAACAGAAATCTCCATCATTAAAACAAAAGGGCCGATGTCGTGTCAGATAACCCGGCTTCGCTCTCGGTCGTCACGCTGCACTAACTTTTTCGTGCCGTGTGTGATTGAGCGTTCGCCCGAGTGCCGCTCTATTCTTTATTTATATCAGATCCCTTCCTGTCAAATCAACTGTCACCTGGCGTGATTTTTTCCCTTCATAACCGAGCTGATAAGAGGGAGCGATAGCAGTAGCGGGGCTTTCATAGCTGCGTGACAAAAGTCTGTGCAGTGTCAGTCTTGGGAGGCCGAAAGAAAATATGCAGAAATGTCATTTATCAAGTGAAGGCGTTTATCAGCACGAGGGACGGAACACAGGCGAGATACCCGGATGATATTGCCGTCTGTCTTGAAGAAGGAACACCTCCTGATCCCCCTTGAGTCGTCACTAAGTCGCCCCGTTTAAATCATGCTGCATCAGCTACTTGCACTTTGGAATTATGATGTGACTTTAGCAGCAATTCTACTCCAAATTACTGATATTTTGAAGATTATTTTCTTTTTTGCACATCCCAAATGAGAGAATGCCACAACTTGAATAAATAGATTTATTAGAACTCTTATGAATAAGGAGGAACACTATACAGTATACCTTGTCCCCTGTGGGATGTAGAGATGTTTGTATTTTCTTTTCTTCCTGCAGTGTCTTCTTGAAGTGAGAGAACTGTGTTTGATAGCAACGGTATTCCTCTTTAAGGAATTACACTGACAGGTGTTTGACTTGGCATCAATCTTAATTGGATTTTTATTTATTTAGTCATTTGTTTTAGTTACAAAAAGAGAGCAGATGCTCTGTGATCTGTGCCACTGTGGAGGCACTCCTGCTGCACATCAATAGGCCTGTGATGATCAATAGGGATTGCGTGATGTTTGTGCATTGATTATAGCAACGTGAGCCGATGAATGGAACTGGATTCCTCTCTAAGGGTTATGCTGTTCCTGTTCAGCAGAGCGACCTCACACACCCTTTTTGCACGAATCTGCTGCTGGATCTGGAGTCTGGACTCCTCCTCACTCACTCGTGTGTTTTCCTGAACATGCTGAAGACTGCTGTCAGGCACCTGGTGAGCCTTTGAGAAGTAGACGAGCTGCTGCTTCTTCTTCCCGCTCGACTCGGACAAGTGGCCGCCCGTTGCTCCCGATCGGACGCCATGGTGAGCTTCGTTCCTCTCCGGTCGGGACGCGGTAACACGGAGAGAGACCCTCGCCGGCTGCGAAGCGGAATCTGCATTCTCGGCATTCTTCCTGAGCTCGATCAACAGTGAAACTGAGGCGCTCCTAAAGCTCAGGTTAGAGAAGACAGAGCTGGATTTTCCGCCGCTTTTA
Source organism: Liparis tanakae (assembly GCA_036178185.1). Lineage (NCBI taxonomy): Eukaryota > Metazoa > Chordata > Actinopteri > Perciformes > Liparidae > Liparis > Liparis tanakae. Next base: position 20,937,033 of record CM070093.1, read on the forward strand.
GGAGCTGATGGGCTTCCAGAATATGAGTTACGGCTCGGGATCACCGCTCACAGGTGGTGAGAGGCTCACAGTGCCACCTCACATGTAACACCCGCAAATGGAGCTATAGCGACACAGCTCAATAAATACATTCGCTGTCCTTAGTGGTTTAGAAGCTATTGCTTTTGGGGAGTAAAGTGCTGCAGGTGCACTCGACTGCTGGCTGGAGCTTCTAGAGTCAGATTTGACTTTGTTATGAGTTCTCCCGCTGTGTACAGCCTGCTTTTAGGTATCTTTAAAATGCATAGAGTCAATTACGGTATGTTTTTTTTACATTTGTCGTCAAGTTCTGAAATCTCTCGGTGAAGTTCTCTGATGTCGTCGTGTAGCTTCGCTTGTGGAGATCATTGGAATTCGTGTTTATGAAAGCAATCGGATAAGAAAGTTAAGATATTACATTACATGTCATTTAGCAGAGATAGATGAGATTAAATGCTTTTCTTCAAATACATCATCAAATATGAACTACAATTTTTTTTTTAAGATTCTTTTAAATTAAATACATAGTAAATGTTGCATTTTTTTACAAGTCAATGCAGAAAAAAATAAACCATGATTTTTTTTTTTTTTTTTAATACCATAAAAGCCTCTTTACTAATGATTAATATTCATATAATTTCACAACTCCTTTTACTGCATTGAGATGTAAACTTAGTGTGCAGACTGTTCCCCTGGTCTCTGTTGTTCATCTGATAGCTTGTTTTGTCTATGTGAGTCTGTGTGTGTGTGTGTGTGTGTGTGTGTGTGTGTGTGTGTGTGTGTGTGTGTGTGTGTGTGTGTGTCTGTGTGTGTGTGTGTGTGTGTGTGTGTTGTAGCTGTGCATACATCGGAGTGTGTGAGTGAGCGTTTGGATCCCTCCTCCCCGGCGCTGCGCCGGCCCCTCTGCCGCTCTAAGCCCCGCCCCCCGGAGCCAGCCAACAGCAGCTGTTCCATATTCATCAAGCCCTTGAGTCTTAAAGAGCCCTATCCCGACCGCGGAGAGACTCATTCCCCTCGCCCGCGCTCCCATGCTCTCTCCATCTTAGCGCTCGTCCCGCCGCCTGCGCTTCTTTCTCTGTCTCACCCCCCTCTACCTCCTCCGTCTATCCGTCCCTCCCCCCTTCACTTTCTCTCTCTCCCCCTCTCTCTCTTTCTCTCTCTGACATCCACACACACTTTCACTTACATACACTCAGACACACTCTCTCTCTCTCTCTCTCTCTCTCACACACACCCACACATATACATAAACACGCAAACACACGCCACACATGCTCACGCACACGCGCGAGTCCGACATACCTGTGCAGGCTGGGGGCGGCGTGCTGGAGGGGCGTTCGGCGGCGTTGTCTCTGAGGCTGCTGTGCCATCGTTTGGGGAAGAAGCGGGTCTCAGTTGTTTTCTCTTTCCTCTTCCTCTCATTCCTGGAATGCTAAAACTGGACTGATGGACATTTCAGAACTTTGTCTTCCAGACCCTCTCAGCTATCATAACCAGTAGGTGCACCTTGTTTCTTTCTTTCTTTCCCTGCTGTCACTTTAACTTTTAACCCCTCTTGTTGTGATGCAGTTGTGTTTCTTCTGCCGTTCTTTTTCTTTTCTTTTCCCTTATCTTTTTTAATTCTAATTTTTTTACTGCTCTACTTTTGTTCCCCGAACCCCAGTCGTGTAGGCACTGAACTTCTTGTTTTAGCCGTCGTGTTTTCTCATGTTCATCTCCCATCTCACACCTCCTCACACTCTCAAAGATGCACTTTCTCCAGTTCCTCGTCTTAAGGGCTCTTAAATCACGGAGGACTTGACGGTATATAGAGCAACAGGGCAGGTGCAACTGTGCATGTGTGTAGATTTATTGTGCGAGCGCATCGTGTGGGAGAGAAAAGACTGGCGTCTTTTTAAATTCCATTCAGAGCATGGCTGATTGATTTAGCGTGCCCTCTGCAAAGCGTGTATTCCTTTCCTAAAGAATGTGGGGTACCTGTCCGCTCGGGTTAGGAGGTTGTTTGCTGATGGCTTTGTTCTTAGCTTCCGCCGCACAGGGAGAATATATTTCTGAACGGGATGAGATTAACGTGCAAGCCGTGAAATCGGAGAGGATGAATTACACGGGGTGATATTTGTCGTCAGAAAAGCAGAATGAAGGACGCTCCTCGGTGACCTCGGTGCCGGCCAGCGGCGCGCGAGGCGAGCCGCCTCCTGGCTGCAGGGACACCCACCACACTTTAACTTTGACAGGATATCCAGAGGTTTAATTCCATACAAAATAATATAGTTAAAATCTTTAGGTGTGAAAAATATTTGTTTTTTTCAATGTTAATCTTAATGTATTTAATTCAACATATCCCTGTTAATCGACAGACTAAAACTTTGAGCTTGTGTGAGGATATTTATATAAATATAAATGTGTAGGTCATTTTGTATATCGATCTTTATTATATGATATAAAATATTACATTTGGTAATGAATCTCGATAAAATAGTATAGATGCAAAAGTAGTGATTTGCGGAAAAAAAACAAGCATAGTTGCCTGATAAGTCTTTTACACATTTAGACAATTTCAATTAGATTCTTTCTCTTGTAAAATATCCAGAACATTAGTAAAATGACTTGTAACTCAGCTTCTCGTGTTCTGAACATTATCCAATCAGAATTGAGGACTTTAGTTTAGTTTTTAATTCCTTACATTTTAAAGAAGTATTCTACATGCAGTGGAAATACGTAGCAGGTTATAATAAAGTGTAAAGTTAGTAAGCTGCATGTTGTTTGTATGTTTTGCCTTCCTGACCCATTTGGCCACATATATTCTTTACTTTGGGCTTTAATCACTGACAATTAAAAAAGTAATTCTAGAGAAGATATTTCTGTCTTAGAGAGACATTTAATAATCTCCTTTTGTTCATCCTATTATGGATTATGAAAGCTCACTTATTATTCTGACTCACAATTAATCAAACAGCAGTAACAGGGGGGCAGGTTGTCTATGTTCACGTGTACATATTTTCATTGTAGTATTCCCTGCAAGTATTCTTCAGGCAAACTACTTTAATTTGTATTATTTATATTTACCAGATCTTTATACAAACCCCCATATATATTTATAATTTTGATACATAATTACTCTTAAATTTGAGGAGGTATTTCCTTTTCAAATTATTTCCCCTAAAAACATCCCAACACATTTCTAATCATGTTTATTGTAAAAAGAAGAAACATTGTTAAACATTAAAACCTTGGACATTTTTAGTTGTGTTGAAAATCATTTCTTTCAAAGGTTTTCTGTTTTAGTTGAACATGTTTGACTTTTTCTCCTTTCAGGAAATTTGACAAAATTCCTAAATGTATTTTTGATTTTACTCCTACTCTCAAATAATGTACTTAATTTATCAAATGCAAAATAATATGTTCCTTAATTTATACATGCCAAATATGTATCAGCAATATATTGCAGTCAGAGTTTATATTAGTTATGAATTCTTCCACCCAAAACTAAACATGCATATTGACATATTATTAGAGTTTTAATGCTGTACACTGATTTAGAATGTGTATATGATCAAAAGAAATACTGATTAATATTTAATGGCACACAAGAAAGCAGTTTAATGTCTGTGTCCCAGGATCATTGTATGTGATTAATATGGATACAGGTGATATTTAATATAACAGGGAAAAGAGCATTTGCTCCTTCAAAGCCGAGTAGTAAACGGGTATTTGATTTAAAAAAGAACTCTGGTGTGTTTAGAAATAGCAGAGCAAATGTACATCAACTGTGGCTGCAATCAATCTTGTATCGTACTCCTGAACTCAACAATCTGTCACAGTAATTTATGCATAAATGCCGACAGCAAATTAGCATTTTCCTGATTCCATGGCACTTCCTTGGGTTTATCCGTGGGACCTGTGCAGCATCGGCCTGGCGGTCCGGAGGGTCAGTGGGACGTATGTGCTCCATGTAATTAGCACAGCTCTATAGATCCACCCGAGGGCATCGCCACCGCATGGGAACACAGCGCTGCCTTCACAATAGAGAGCCGTGCACCTCTTGCACAGTTCAGAAACGCGAGCGCGTGTGAGTTTTTAACTTTAATTCTACATGCACCCCCCCCCCCCCCCCCCCCCCTCAAAATGTTTCTCCCACCGCCGCTGGTATGCACCCCGCTGCACCCCACCTGTTATCTACTTTTGCTCGACTCCTTCCAGCACGACTACACCTCTCGGCTCGGGCGCCGTGCGAGTCTGACGGGCGTGTTGTTGATCTCGTGTCGGCGCCGCTCAGAAGTCGCCCGACGCCGAGGACCGTCGCTTTGAGTTCCTCGGCGCTCGCTAGAATTGAATTGAGATGTGACATCTTTCTGCTTCTGAATGTTCCATCAACGCCCTCGCTTCCCTTAAGCCCTGGCGGAGCCACCGCTATCAACTAACTAGGCTATCCAATTCCCCTTCTTGAAATAAGAGCTTTTTAATGTGTATTTTTTTTTTTTGTTGAGAAGTTAGCACACAATGACGAATTAGATTTCAATTCATTCGACTTTATTCCCAGCTTGCTGCCGTAGAGCCTGCACACACCCATCTCCAGCAGGCCGTCTGCTTGATTCTTATTAGGTTTCAGAAAACAAGGCGAGGGAATTGCATTAGTGTGTCTTAAGTTAAAAGCTCTTTGCTCTTTGACCGAGTGTTTCATTGTTATTGGGTTAATCAGATTTTTGCTGTCTTCATGGAGATGCTATCGCGGGCTAGAGGCAGTGGTGGGTAACCAAAGCAGCCGCGCACAGACACTATCCAGATGGGATCAGCTTACGGTAATTTGGTTTCAGAATACATTACCAGAAGAAGCTCCTGGCCGAGAACGGCCCACGCGCCGCGAGCCAGGAGCCGGAGGCCTCGGCGCCCCCCCCACCTGTCCCCATCCCACCCTCCTCATCTTCTTCTAGGGGGTGTTGGGATGTGTGCCTTTTTTCTTCTTCTTCTTCTTCTTCTTTTTTTTTTTTTTTTAAAGTAAACCCTGATGTTTTAAAATTCAGTCTGTCACCCAATTCTAAATACTTCTTCCTTGTACCAACAGGGCTTTGTTGTCCAATTCATTAGAGAGATTCCTGAGTCCACTGGCCACGCTGGAGCCCTCTCATTTCTGGTATCTAGTATCATTACTTTCACTGTAAATATGTCACTCAGCTCAGGCTGAGCGGAGGAGGGGGGGAGGGTGTGTGTGTGTGTGTGTGTGTGTGTGTGTGTGTGTGTGTGTGTGTGTGTGTGGGGAGCATGTTGTCCCTCTCCAGGCCAAATGGGGATGCAGGGCGCATCGACGCTCCGGATGTTCACTGTTCTGTGGCTGCGGACGCATTTGAGTCGGACCGGCTTTAACTCGCTTCTTTGAAGTCGTGTTACGACACTTTTCCTTTTGGGCGCCTTTTATTTTCGTGGGTTGTTTATTTTTCCCCCCTGAAGGGTTATTTGGGAGTTTTTCCTGATCCGATGTGAGGTTTTGGGGCAGGGATGTCTATGTGTACAGATTGTAAAGCACTCTGAGACAAATGTATTATTTGTGAAAATGGGCTATACAAATAAATTGAATTTAATTGAATTGAATTAGGAAAATAACAGTAAGCATGCGATATCCAGACCGGTTGGGTTCTGGATTATCACGACCCGTTCTGGTCAATATTGTGCCTGAAGTGAACTTTTGCTCACAAAGTTTTCCAAAAAGTATAACGTTTAATGTTCTGTAACATTCCCACTCTGGATGATGCTGTTGTCATAACATGCCGCCTCTCGGGTCCCCGTGCGATGTGTTGGGCCCGTAGCGATTAGCTACCCGGCCCTATTTTGGCTATTCCACAACATCCGCCCGCACAGAAAGCGCCAGCCGTCACCACACGCCTCCCTCCTGATCTCCCATCCGTTGTAACCTTGGACACCTCCGCCGCGGTGCGAGGGTCTGTTTAAAAATAACCAGGTCCATTAGTCGAGGAGGATAATGCTAGCCTGCGTGGGCGCTCACGCCCTTGTGGCAGCA
>CM070093.1:20945563-20980563 GCA_036178185.1 Liparis tanakae
AATGACCCCGCTGAAATGACCCCGCTGTTCTGTCATTTTTTGCTGCCTTGTCAGAATTTGCTACCGCTGCATAAACCGATAGGTGTGTCTATCGATTCATGCTACCCTATCTGATAGGATGTTATTGTACTATCACAATATGCTACCCCTGATATAATTCAATTTAGCATTCTTACATGAATGCATGTTATTGTACTATCAAAATATGCTTTTCTTTCAAAGTTCAATGTTTCACTTTTCACTGTTAAAGTGTTTATCTTCAACAATAAATACCTTAATAATAAACCAGTGCTTTATTATGATAATGTGAACAAACTCATGTTTACAATAATTTGTTGACACAAAAGAAATAGCAACTGCTTATCACTCATTAATCTACATGTCATTACTACATATTAATACTACCTGTACAATATACATGCTGAATATACTTTTAACTAGGAAATAATCGGGATTTTGAGGATGTCACTCCCCGTTATCAGACGTGCATCAACAGGGTTGCAAAACATGACGGGCGTGTCAAACAAACTCGGAAAATCGACTCGGCGCATGCGCAATACCACAAGGTAGCATTTCTGGACAAGTAGCATGAAATGATAGAACACCTGATGAAATTTCTAATTTGGGCCTGTTCATGTTGCCTCGTATACGCGTGTGTGTACGCACGTGTGTGTTTGTCTCTTCTTCTCATCAAGAGGACCGTTTACGCCGGGATGGGCTCTTTGTTTTAGCAGGTAGAGTTCTCTCCCAAACCAGGACGGCCGATCAGGAGAAGATTAATGAAGTCATTTCATGCATGGCTCCATGCCTCCTCACGTCACTGTGTCTAAACCTGTGATTTACACCGGACTGCTTTAAATAGCCTTAACCCTTTATATTAATACGTCTCTCTGTTTGTGACACACGTACACACTCTCTTCTGCAGCATCCCTCGCCCCTCTGGAAGAATCGGCTCGGATCGTTTGCTCAAGTTTCCATCATTCATATTTTATAATCCCCTCTCTTTATTCTACATAAGGAACTCCACTAGGGGTGCGTGAGAGGTGTGCTGTGGTTGATATCCGCTGGCTTTCCACATAATTTATGGCAGTTGAACAAAAAATAGTCTTAAAAAAAGCTTTTGTGGCATGAAACTGAATCTTTAAGTCGTATTCAGCCTAGACCGGTTATTCAGGAGCTTATTAACACATCCTTTTTATTTATACTTGTTTAACAAGAGTGTTATTTCATCTATTTTGACTTGATGTAATTATTGATTCATTATATTATTATTATTACAAATACACTACCGTTCAAAAGTTTGGGATCACCGAGAACATTTTGTGTTTTCCATGAAAACTCACACTTTTATTTATTAAATGAATACAAGATTAATACAAAATATAGTCAAGACATTGAGGAGGTTATAAATAATGATTTGTATTTGTGGCTCAAAGGAAGGCCAGTTTTAGAGCTTCTCTCACAGCATAACTGTTTTCAGCTGCGCTCACATAAAAAGGGTTTCAATGTTAAGGAATAATCTGTTTCTGAAAAATGCAAAATAAAAAGTTATATAAAAGGATTTCGAGGGGGTTCTACCCCTCTGCTCGTCTTCTAAGGCGATAACACAATGTACCACTAGAACATGGAGATGGGCCTCTAGAGAATAGTCATTTACCACATTAACTATTTAGAGAGTGTATTTCTGATTAATTTAATGTAATTTTCATTGGAAAAAACTGTGTTTATTTTCTTTTTTCTAAGTGACCCCAAACTTTTGAACGGTAGTGTATATATTCTTTAGAAAAGCTCACTGTTTATGAGTGGCCAAGGTAACTGAGGATTTATTCTTTCACGAGGCGCTAATGATACGTTGGTAATGGCTTCATGAAGCAGGAGATTCTTCAAAAAGGCAAAAGCCAAACACACAGTGCAGTAATACTCTAGTCTCCAAACAACAGCACTGTCTCTTTAGTAATATGCTCCATCTTCAAACGTCAAACAGCCGTAAAGCGACAAAGGACCGTCACTTCAACACATGTTGGAGAGGAGGATCCACCAGCTGACTGTCTCACAATGCAGCCTTTGTCTAACGTCGTTAACCACGCGGCTTTGAGGGAGTCTTTAATACACAAAACGCTAATTAGAAACAGTTTTTAAGAAATACTTTTTGGACTATAATTGCTTTTTGTAGATATCACGAGCCATTGTACTTTTACGTTGTTAAATTATACCGTGGCCGTGCCTCATAATGGATGTAATGGAAACTAATCTTTTCTAATGAAAAAAGCAGAATTAAAAAAAATGTGATCCCCGACGTGTACCGACCGCTCGGCGTACGGGACTTATCGCCAGCTTCTCCTTTACATACGGTGGGCTGAGCCGCTCTGCAGGAAGCTCGGCTGGAAGCCCCCCCCCCGTCCCCCTCCCCCCCCCCCTGGGGGGGACGGTTAACTCTTTGTGGGCCTTTGAGGCGACGGACGACTCCCTAGCTCTGTCACGAGTTTGCTCCTCTCAGCATCCTGAACTCAAACCCTTAGATCAGGGGTGTCAAACTTATTTCCACCGTGGGCCACAGCAGCATCATGGCCGCCCTCTTAAAGGGCCGGAAACTCTTTAGAAGCTCCTCGAATATATTGTTAAATAACTCTCTTTGCATTTGATTATTATTTATTTGAGTGTAGACATAATGTAGATAAGAAAATGTCTCTAACATTACAACATAAATCCATTTTATTTGAAACCTTCAAAATAAAAGCATGGGAAATCTTGCTTCAATTTCTTTAAGGAAAGTGGTCAGGGGCCACGTATAATGATGCAGAGGGCCGGACTTGGCCCTCGGGCCTTGTGTTTGACACCTGTGCCTTGGAAGAACCAGATCTGCCCAGACGGTTTGCCCAGCATCTCTAGAACAGGAAGGGGGGAGGGGGGAGGGGGGGGGGGAGAGGGGGGTTGGGATCGATAGATGTGATCTGCTCCTCGGCCGGCGCTATCTGGCGGTGCCGCTGCAGCGCGGGGCTCATGTTGTCGTCGTGGAGTGAGCTCATCGCTCTATAAAGACCGCGGTGACATCGCTGCGGAGCGGCTAAATATAATCCTCCTCTGCTGGAGACGGAAAAAAAAACTTAATTGCCCCGGCCACAGAGCGCCGCGCTGCCCCCAGTGGTAACCCGGCACGAGCCCCCGGCCGCCGGACCATCGATCCGGGGCCCTCCATCTCCATCGGTACCATAAACACCCCCCTCTCTCTCTCTCTCCGTCTCTTCTCTCTCTCCGTCTCTTCTCTCCCTTCCCCTCGCGTATCGCTTACTTTCTCTTTTCCTGTTTTTCCGTCTCCTCGATTTCCCCTTTTGTTTGCCTCCATGGAGCCGCGCGTCATAAATCTCTGTCGGCTTCTCCTGAGTGTCTGGCACATCCGTTAATAAAGAGACCCCTCCCCTCCCTCCAGGTCCTCCCCCTCCCCCCCCTCTCTCTCCTCTCTCTCTCTCTCTCTCTGCCAGAGCAGGACTAATGAATGAGAAACTCCAGAATTAGGGGGCCTCTCCCTCACAGATTAGAATGGGTCCCTATGGAGCGTTGGGCTTTCCTCCACAGCCTCCAACCCCCCCCCCCCCCCCCAACATTCCCATCTTTCATATTCTGTCTGCAGCCCAAACACCAAAGACCCACAGAGCACATGAGCCCATCCCCCGTCGGTACAGGCGCACATGGACATGCACCTGGGCAGAGAGACGTCCTTCATATTCCAACCCCACGTGTTTTGGAATCTCCATTCCCTTCTTTACTCCCAAGGGCCACCCGAAACCCCCCCGAGCCACGGTCCTCTTCATTTCCATTTCACCCTGCGAGAACCCCCCCCCCCCGAGCACCCTCGGGTGGCACACGCACGTCCGCACGTATCTTTTCGGTAAATTCGGTGCAGAATTTCCATTTTTATTTATACTTGTTTAACAAGAGTGTTATTTCATCTATTTTGACTTCAGTATATTACCTTATTACAAATATATAATATGTATATAGCCTTATCTCCTCCCCCGGAGGCTATATATAACTTCTTTTAAATCACTTCTTAAAACCCACTTTTATAGAGCTGCTTTGAAGTGATGTCGTCCTTTTATGTTTTTATTTTAATTGCCTGTTTGTTTGGTTTTAGTTGTATTCAATGCTTTTATGGTATGGTCCTTTTTGTTTGCCGCCATTTAAGTTGTGTTTATGCTTTGTTTATCCGTAGAGCGCTTTGTAAACCTTTGTTTTTAAAAGTGCTATATAAATAAAGTTATTATTATTAATTATTATATATTCTGTGTGGCCAAGGGAACTGAGGATTTCCACACCCCGAGCACCCTCGGGTGGCACGCGCACGTCCGCACGTATCTTTTTTCGGTGACTTCGGTGCAGAATCCCCCCCCCCCCTGAAAAAAAACAAAAAACGATTCCCGGGCTGTGTGTCGGAGCGGTAAAAGGGGGCGCCGGCCCCTGGAGGAGAGGTCAGCGTGGCTGCCGGTGGGTTCTGCAGGCCGAGCGCGGCCCAGAGGAGGTCTGTCAGGAGCTAATTGAGTTCGTCCCACCGACGCTGACTCTGGGGCCGGTGGCTTATCGGGCCACATCGCCCGGGGCCCCCCAGACAGATCTGATACCGCCATCACGGGGCCCGCGGATGTCGACCTCCAGCAGCCGCCCCCCTCCCCCCTCCCACTTACCCCGTTTGGTCGGGTAGCGAAGGATGTGACACTCCGGGAGGAGGTTAGCAAATGTTCCGAAATTGTGTTTTTGGCATCTCGTGGCCTTGAAAGGGAAAAGGACGCGGGGAATGTACGCGCTCGGCGTTTGAGTCGAGTCTCGAGCGCGGGTTTGTACGTGAAACGAGGAAAGAGCCGTAGCCGCCCGGCGGAGGGGGGGCGGCGTCCTCCTGAAGAGGGCGGGAAAAGGGCTCGTACGGTCATGGAAAACCTGGAAAAGTCATGTAATTTTAAAATGGTCATTTCCAGGCCTGGAAAAGTCATGGAAAAAACTTAAATCATTAAAGTTCTGGAAAAGTCATGGAAATTTGTTATAATTACGTGTTCATTTAGGCCGAGTTTGAAATAATGAATGCGATTTTTAAAGAAAGACGCTCAAAATATAAGCCGGCGTACGCAATCAACACGCAAAATTCTCAAAATTTAAAAGATTTTCGTTTGGTCATGGAAATTTAGTGAAATGTCATGGAAAAGTCATGGAAAAGTCATGGAAATCCACTGGTCAACATGTGTAAGAACCCTGCAGGAAGCTCTCAGCGGGAACATGTACAACACGGCTCAATTAGATCGGGAATGTTTTGCGTCGTGGCGACGGCGTCATCCCGACGTTCCGAGTTTTTTGGAAAGTGTCGAGACCCGCGGAAACGAGCGCCCCTCGCTCTTCCTCTCGGAAAAGTCGTGGGAAAACGGGGCGAGCGCGAGACGTGCCGCCGGATCATCGGGCCGGCTAATCCCGCCGGCGGGACGATATTAGGGATCCGGAAAAAAAAACGCCGTCCAGGTGGAATCGGATTAAAACCAAACTGCGCAGTGTGCGTTGGCGGGCCCGGAACCCAGCACTCAGCATGAATTCTGATCAGTACAAAGGGAACAAAAGGAGGAGGAACAGAGAGAGAGAGAGAGAGAGAGAGAGAGAGAGATACTGTGTCTTGGGCTCCTTTGGGCAGCAGAATTTTAAATGCTCTCACGTGGAGGAAGGAAGGAAGACAGAACTATAGATTTTACAGCATCCAGTCTCCGTCGCTCCCTTTCCGGTCTGGATGAGGAGCACACAAGCTAATTAGCACCTGCCCCACATATTTAATTATTTATTATGACTATTGCCTGCTGTCAAACTATTTAATGCTCATAATTCATTTTCCCCCCACAATGGTATTTATAGATTTAAATTGGACCCGTCCCATTAGAGATTACGAATATTTATAGAAATATTTTAGGCTATTTGATTAATACGCCAGGATCAAGTGGTTAATATTCCCTCAGTATCATTAATCAATATATGCAGGCTTGTTAAAAACATAAGCATAGCAGTGGTATAATGTGTCATAGCAGGATGAGTTAAGGGGATTCTCGCCAGCACATTTATTATAAATGACCACATTGAGCTGGAGGGGAAACAGTTAAGACACTTATGCAATTATGCTAAGTGTCACCCTGAAGTCGGCCTTTGAACCCGGGTTAAGCTTACTCTGAATTTGTGAAATAAAAGCTAAATGGAGCCATCTTGTGCTCCTGCGTTTTTTAATATATCGCCTTTAATAAGCCGAGTGCAGGTGCCCTATCGCACAGGTGCACATATCCATCTGAAACGGAGAGCATAAAGCAGATGAACACAGAGCCGTGCATTAATTTACGGGAATGCAATCTGCATTCATTATCAAGAGCGGCACGTTCTATTTCAGACACGCGCACGAAATGGATTCGGGTTTTTTCAATTTCTGTCTGCGAGGACGTTTAAGAGTACAAAGCGGTTCGTTTTTGAAACAGCAAGTCTGAGTAACGGCCCCCGATTCCCGCGGTAGTGTTACATTTATGTGTTCATTGTTTTAATTGGTCGCAGCTGAAAGAGAAACTGCAAATTGGAAAGCGTGTCGTCAGGCAGAACGGCCGCTGTGTATCGGTGTTATATAGCGACGGCTTTATACTGCAGCGGGAATTCCAGGAGTGCACGGACAAAGGGCTTATTCCACAAGGTCAACGGTTTTAACAGGGGGCATTTTTTTATTATTTATTTTAGCAGTTAACCTTTTTGCGAATTTCCAGAAGTGCTAGGCACCTGGAGCTCCGATGAATATACATGACAGTAGGGAGGGGAAACCCGGGAATGAGATTTAATTTGACACGCTGACCCCCATCTCCACAGGCCCGGGAAGCCAGGGTGAGAAAATAAGGTTGACCCCCTGACCCCGGGGCCCTGAACCCCTCCGTCACCCCACCCTCGCAATTAAATCAGCCTCGGAGAGCAAGAGGCGGTCCGGCCGAGCGGGGGGGGCGATTCCCGGTTCCTCTTTCACGGACGGCTATCGTCCAATCAGGCGGATCGAGCCCGGGGAGGGACCGTCCCTCCCTCCCCGGGCTGATGGTAAACTGACATGTCAAATATGTAAACATTACCATTAGTTGGCAATATGCTAATGGGGCTAATGTGCTAAGGCCCAACTTTGGGCTGTCGAGCTGCCACTCAATAGGAGCCCCTGTGCGTGAATTTGCATAAGCCATGCAAGGCTCAATTTTGTTAATGCAGGCAAGTGCAGGTGACCTTTCACCCCTTCCGAATGCAAAGAGTGTGTGTGTGTGTGTGTGTGAACTAGCCTTGACCCTGGGGTCACTGTGTCTACACAGCATCCCCAGTGCAATGAGTTATCCATCTCCTCCACCGGTCCACCCCTTCACTTCACTCCATCTGCAGACGAAAAAAAAGCGAGTTGAACATACAGGGTTCGTACGGTCATGGAAAACCTGGAAAAGTCATGGAAAAAACTTAAATCATAAAAGTTTTGGAAAAGTCATGGAAATTTGTTATGATCACGTGTTCATTTACACCGAGTTTGAAATAATGAATATGTTTTTTAAAGAAAAACGCTCAAAATATAAGCCGGCGTACGCTCTCAATACACAACATGTTCTAAAATGTTCATGTTTATACAGAGATTTCAGTTTGGTCATGGAAATTTGGTTAAAAGTCCTTTAAAATTCATGGAAATCCATTGGTCAAAATGTGTGAGAACCCTGTTTATTCTTGAGAGAAATAGTTTTTTGTACGCTCTCAATACGCACAATGTTCTACATTTTTCATGTTTTTACCGAGATTTCAATTTGGTGATGGAAATTTGGTTTAAAGTCCTGGAAAAGTCCTGGAAATCCATCCGTCAAAATGTGTAAGAACCCTGAACATATCCGGCTGAGTTTTTTTCCTCCAATGCAATTTCAAGTTAAAGGTTATAGAGCAAGACTGAAGGAGATTTATATGGGCGAGGAAGGCTTCGGAGTGCATCGTGCGGCCGCGGCCAAAACGGCTGCACTTTAGTCTCCGCGCGTTACGGCGTCGCGTCGCATGTACTCCCAAATACAGTTATTAGGCAGACAGTGAAAAAGTCAATATCTTGCCATCATGTTTCCTTTTGGTTGACTGCTGACTCAAGGAGACAAGCCAAGGTCCACTCCACTCCGCGGAGATGCCCCAGACTTGATATGCCGCGTGTGTGTGTGTGTGTGTGTTAAGTTATTTGAGTGCTCTCTTTTCTATCTCAACCTTCTTACTCTCTTCCGGTTTTCTTTTCTTGTTCCTATTATTTTGGGCACGTGTGCGACCGTGTGTGGACGTCGAACACTGAAGCGACGGTTGTGCGTGGCTAATGAAGCACTTAGGCTCCTCCCCCTAGGTCACTGGTTTACAGCGAAGGTTAGGACACGCATTTTTAGAGAGCGTTGAACACCAGAGTAGAACAGTAGATACATTTGGCAACGACAGTAGATTACGAGTGTCTGAGTAAATGAAACCCACCTCAGGCGTCATCACCCATCTCAAGTTTATATTCAAAAAGACGTCTTTTTCTATGAAAAGCACGAGAAAGACTTGAAGCGTGAAAACGATCCGAGGTGTTGATCTACTGGGAACGCGTTGTTCGATAAACGCTGTATAATTCATTCACTCTAAAACTTTACCATAATGTATACTTCAAAGAAAAGAGCAAGTGTGTGGTAATGTTCGTGAAAAGCAACACGATCTTTACCTTAATGTTTTGATCGCCGTGTATTTGTATGCGTGCGTGTTATTCGCATAAGTCAAAAAGTATTAAACCGAATCGCATGAAATTTGGTGGGATGATTGGTTATTATCCGAGGACCATTTGATTAGATTTATGGATCGATCAGGTCAAAGGTCAAGGTCATGAAAAGGTCAAAATCTTCTTTTTACCATAGCACAGTAAATGTTTATGTTCATAATTCAATGCCCAATCTTGTGATATGCGAAGGTATGCGCTCTACCGAGTGAACCTTCTAGTTCCCTTCTGTAAGAGTTTTGCTGTTTAAACATTTACACTACCGTTCAAAAGTTTGGGGTCACCGAGAAAATGTTGTGTTTTCCATGAAAACTCTCACTTTTATTTATTAAATGAATACAAGATTAATACAAAATGTAGTCAAGACATTGACGAGGTTAGAAATAATGATTTTCATTGTAAATATTAATGTTGTTCTTCTCCGGCTTCAAAGAGGACCGTCCTCCGCACGTTTAAAATTAAACGGCGTGGACTCGGGCTGCCGGGCTCCACGAGTCGGGTTTGATTTACAGAGCGAGGCAAAGGGCCATCTGTTCTTTCAATTTCTATTATTCATTTTGGACTTTTTCAAAACTCTCCCGAAAGCGGAGGAACGCCTGTCCATGTTTGTTTGTTTTTTAAAATCATTTTTTATTTTTCGTTTTTGGACAGTATCTTAATTTACAAAGTATACTCTACGGTTCAAAAGTTTGGGGTCACTGACATTTTTTTGTGTTTTCCATGAAAACTCACACTTTTATTTATTAAATGGATACAAGATTAATACAAAATATAGTCAAGACTTTGACGAGGTTAGAAATAATGATTTTGATTGTAAATATTAATGTTGTTCTTCAAACATGTGGCTCAAAGGAAGGCCAGTTTTAGAGCTTCTCTCACCAGCATAACTGTTTTCAGCTGCGCTCACATAAAAAGGGTTTCAATGTCAAGGAATAATCTGTTTGTGGAAAATGCAAAATAAAAAGTTATTTAAAATAGCGTTTCAAGGGGGTTCTACCCCTCTGCTCGTCTTCTAAGGCGATAACACAATGTACCACTAGAACATGGAGATGGGCCTCTACACACCTCTGTAGAGACTTCATTAACACCAGAGAATAGTCATTTACCACATTAACTATGTAGAGAGAGGATTTATGATTAATTGAATGTAATTTTCATTGGAAAAAACAGTGCTTTCTTTTCTTTTTCCTATGTGACCCCAAACTTTGGAATGGTGGTGTATATGACTCAGATTAATTCCTTCTCTGGGAAGACCTCTGCTAATCCTCTTCCTCTCCTCCTCCTCCTCCTCCTCCCTTTCCCATCACCCCCCCCCCCTCCCTCAGGCTGCTGAATAGAATGGCCGCCGATGACCGGCACCTACCCTCAAGTTGCGGGTCCTACATCAAGACGGAGCCGTCCAGCCCCTCCTCGGTCATCGACACGGTCAGCCACCACAGCCCCAGCGGCAACTCGGACGCCAGCGGCGGCTATGTCAGCACGATGAACAGCCACTCCAACGGCCTGGACTCCCCCCCCATGTTCACCCCCGGCGGGCTCGGGGCCGGCGCCTGCCGCAAGCGATACGACGACTGCTCCGGCGCCATCATGGAGGACTCGTCCATAAAGTGCGAATACATGTTGAACTCCCTCCCCAAGAGGCTGTGCCTGGTCTGTGGAGATATCGCCTCGGGGTATCACTACGGGGTGGCCTCGTGCGAGGCCTGCAAAGCCTTTTTTAAAAGGACAATACAAGGTATTTTATCACCCCTCCCCCCCCCCCCTCCCTTCCTTACAAACACCCAATACAAGTGTTTAATTCCTTGTCGCTGCACTTCCAGACGTACCAACATCCTCCGTACATTACAGTGTGCGGCCTCAAATACAAGCGATTTACTCTGTTATCCCTCCTGTTTCCTTCACATGTACTCACATCTTTTACCCCCGAGCAATTAAAACCTCCAGAAAATTATTAGAATTAATATTGTTTCCCACGTTTAAGTGTGAGGTACTTTATGTGTGTTTTTTTACCTAAATAGCCTTTTAAATATATTAAAAAGTTGATATTTCTTACATGTTTGACACTGAAAAACAGCCTAGGGTCAAATTGACAGTGGACAGGACAGTGAAAACATATCATCATGTTCATGTTATGTTTTCCCAGTTGTCCCCAATAAATAAGGAAAAGTCATGAAATATGAAGCAAAACAAATAATGTTAACAACACCGACGTTAAACATTGAATGGGGTCAAATTGACCCTAAAGGTCACAGGAGGGTTAAAAAAAAACACTGGAATCCAAAAGATGTGTTCAACCTCCTAAAAAAAAAAGGCTTGATACAATAATTGATTATATTAGTGTACAATACTCACACTATGATCACATAACAAACTTATTTACTAAATATAAAATACAAAAAGAAGCCGGAACAACATCTCGACGAGGGGCGGGGAGCGTAGGCGTGATGACGTCGTCCGTCATGGTCGGTGGTGTGACATCATCACTCAGAGGTCAGATGTGGTGGAGTGCACAGGGCTGTTTGCCCAGATGGGGGAGGGGGGGGGGTGCTTTATTATCCCTGTCCTATCCTGTGTGTGTGTGTGTGTGTGTGTGTGTGGTTGTGTGCCTGGGGACTAGGGTGCCATTGGCTATCTGCGAGGCATGATGTATCACAGCTTCTCATTAGAGAGGCAATGAAAGACCCCCCCCCCCGCAGATTAATCAGGAAGTCGGAGATATTATGGAGCCCGCAAAAACAGCTGCCCGACAAAACGCAGTCGGCGGGATAAGATGGGGACAGGTGACGGGGACAGGTGACGGGGACAGGTGACGGGGACAGGTGATGGGGACAGGTGACGGGGACAGGTGACGGGGACAGGTGACGGGGACAGGTGATGGGGACAGGTGATGGGGACAGGTGATGGGGACAGGTGATGGGGACAGGTGATGGGGACAGGTGATGGGGACAGGTGACGGGGACAGGTGACGGGGACAGGTGACGGGGACAGGTGATGGGGACAGGTGACGGGGACAGGTGACGGGGACAGGTGATGGGGACAGGTGATGGGGACAGGTGATGGGGACAGGTGACGGGGACAGGTGATGGGGACAGGTGACGGGGACAGGTGGGACAGGTGGGACAGGTGGGGACAGGTGATGGGGACAGGTGATGGGGACAGGTGACGGGGACAGGTGATGGGGACAGGTGGGACGGGGGGGACAGGTGATGGGGACAGGTGATGGGGACAGGTGACGGGGACAGGTGATGGGGACAGGTGACGGGGACAGGTGACGGGGACAGGTGACGGGGACAGGTGACGGGGACAGGTGATGGGGACAGGTGATGGGGACAGGTGATGGGGACAGGTGACGGGGACAGGTGATGGGGACAGGTGACGGGGACAGGTGACGGGAGCCAAGCGGCTGGAATGGAGCGAGACGAGGTGATTAAGAGCGGAGGAATTAGATTTCCAGACTAAACGAGTCTTTAACGTTTGTTCTCCGCGCGTGAAGATGGGTCCGCCCGGCCGGCTGCTGGGTGTTGATTCTGGAGCCCTATCGGCTGGAGGCAGTCTATGTACCTTATGCAGGCAAACAAAAGCATTAGGCCAAATCCTCCTGTTTACCCATGCTGCCATCGGCAATTCTGTCTATTGACAATAGATGAACATTCCTTCCCGAATATCACAACTGGGCTTTTGTCCCCTCGCTAAAAGTACACTGACGGCCACACAATGGAGCAGGAAAAAAGGCATCGGGGGAAGAAAGAGACGTCTTAAGTGGAGCAATGGCCCGAACAATTAAGAAGAAGGTACATGGGGAAGAAATGGAAAGCTCTTCTTTTCTCCCCCCCGCCTCACTTTGCATTGTCGATTTGAAATCCCTCTCTTTCTCCTCTTGGAGGGCTGCCTGTAATGGAGCTAATCTGCCGTCGTTTGTCCGAGCCACAGGAGTTTTGTCAATAACAATCAGCGTTTGGAAAGTGTAATTAAGGCCGAGGCTTTTCATTAGGAAGAAGGGAGGGGGCCGTCTCCAGGGACGGGCATGCCAATTAGAAACTCAGGCACGCGTCGCCGGGTAATTTCAGGGAAAGGAGGAGGGGGGGGGGAGGAAAAAAAAGCAGGACTTCTTTAGATTGGAGAGGGACCCTGCTGCTCTTTCAGAGGAGAGGAGGAGAGGCTTAATGGCATAATAATCAGACAGGGGTCCCAGGCAGAACAAGCAGGAGGACGCGAGGACTTTTTGGGGGGGGAGGTGAACGCCTTTTTTTCCGAAATGATAAAAGAAACACACGCAGGAGGGCTGGAGGAGGAGGGGAGGCGGTGCATGGCGGGATGCGGAGCCCTTGAAAGGAGGGCAGAGTGCCGCTGATGATAACTGATTCATTAAAGGAATAACGAGGCAGTCAAGGGTGGCGTGTGAGGCGGCCTGCTCTAATGAGAGGGAAACAAAGGAGCTGTCTTTTGCAGCCTTTTATCACGTTGTTCTCAGGCACTTAGGGCGAATAACACGCTAAGTTAACGTTAAGCGTGAACACAAGCGTTTCCTTATCACCTCGTGTGTCATTTCTCACGATACAGCACTGCATTCAGGGTTCGTACGCCCATGGAAAACCTGGAAAAGTCATGGAATTTCAAAATGGTTATTTCCAGGCCTGGAAAAGTCATGGAAAAAAATGTAATCGTAAAAATTGGAAAAGTCATGGAAATGTGTTATAATCACATGTTCATTTAGGCCGAGTTTGAAATAATGAATGTGATGTTTCAAGAAAGACGCTCAGAATATAAGCCGGCGTACGCAATCAACCCGCAAAATTCTCAAAATTGTTCATGTTTTTACCGAGATTTTCGTTTTGGTCATGGAAATTTTGTGAAAAGTCATGGAAAAGTCATGGAAATCCACTGGTCAACATGTGTAAGAACCCTGCAGGAAGCTCTCAGCGGGAACACGTACAAAACGGCTCAATTAGATCGGGAACGTTCAGAGTTTTTTGGAAAGTGTCGAGACCCGCGGAAAAAACTTAAATCATAAAAATTGGAAAAGTCATGGAAATGTGTTATAATTTCATGTTCATTTACTCCGAGTTTGAAATAACGAATGTGTTTTTTAAAGAAAGACGCTCAAAATATAAGCCGGCGTACGCTCTCAATACGCAACATATTCTAAAATGTTCTAGTTTATACAGAGATTTCAGTTTGGTCATGGACATTTGGTTAAAAGTCCTTTAAAATTCATGGAAATCCATTGGTCAAAATGTATGAGAACCCTGTTTATTCTTGAGAGAAATAGTTTTTTGTTGGGGTGTAGAGATATTTAACTGTACAATATATTTCTATTTAAATAGTTTTGACTTTTTGAGGTGATTTAGGCATTGAGGAACTCTCTATCTTTGTTTTATTTCCCGCTCCAGCCTCGTGCGCTTACCTTTTTTCAACAAAAAATGATGGAAATTCCATCGCCTGTCACCGATTCGCCCAGTGAAAAGCCCCTTGAACTCTCACGTGGAGACAGTTGCATTACTCAAGGCCTCGCCCGAATTCACGTCAACCTGCATCTCCATCCATCCCAGAAATCCCCTGTTCTCATTGCGCCCTAATCACGCCGCCTCGCGCGCCCCACCAATCAAAAACATAAATCTCTTATTGAACCGTGTTTTCTCCCCATTTTGAACCCTAGTGTAAAATTGCTGGAACGCCATCTGAACTCCGTGGCCCCCCTTTTCATATGAAGTAATAGACCTTGACAGTAAGCCTGTAAAAGTCCCTTTAGATTCTGATGAGAAATACCTGACATTTTACTGTAATTTACTTACAAGACCTGACTTTCCCCTCTGCGCCCTGGCATGGGTCCTGAAAAGCCATAAAATAGATTGAGACAGATACTTATCAAGAGAAGAAGGAGGGGAATCTGGTTCTCGTCCCTTCGCTCTGTAATGTTATTGGTCACCACGCCGTGACCTCTCTGAAGACGGATGACCCCGGCGTGACCCCGGGGTCAAAGGGGATCCCGCCAGCATGCTTCATTTATGAAAGTGAAGCCGGCCGTTCTATTACTCCACAGGCTGTCCAGTCATCCTCTCTGAATGACAAGGTGGTTGTAAATAATTTATCAGGCGCAATAATGTAATTTATGTTACGACACATTCCCAATTAAATCAGAAGTTAACGTGACACTTTCTTTAACAGAAGATTGTAATGCATCGATTTTATTTCTTCAGACGTCAGAGTCCACATAACAATAAATACAACACGTATTATAAATGCTTCATTAGACATAAAAGTCATTTAAATCTATTTATCTGTTTTCCTAAAGAGTGTCTTCACCGCTCAGGTGGACGTTTTGGTAAATGAGAGGATATACAACACAGGGTTCATATGGTCATGGAAAACCTGGAAAAGTCATGGAATTTTAAAATGGTCGTTTCCAGGCCTGGAAAAGTCATGGAAACAACGTAAATCATAAAAGTTTTTGGAAAAGTCATGCAAATTTGTTATAATCACGTGTTCATTTATGGCAAGTTTGAAATAATTAATATGTTTTTTAAAGAAAGATGCTCAAAATATAAGCCGGCGTACGCTCTCAATACGCCAAATTTTCTAAATTGTTCATGTTTATACCGAGATTTCAGTTTGGTCATGGACATTTGGTTAAAAGTCATGAAAAAATCCTGGTCAACATGTGTAAGAACTCTGAACAACGATATCATCTATTCACAAAGACAGAAACACACGCAAGGCATCACATCTTTTTACAGTGATACAGTCTATTCTGTCCAAACTAAACATTTAAAAGCATGAATGTAAAACATAAAACATCTAGAATTGTTCAGCAATTAAGTCTCACATGAATTACATTTTGCATATGGAGTAAATTAAGTGTTTAAATTACATTACATCACATGTTATTTATCAGACGTTTTTATCCAAAGAGACTTACAATAAGTGCATCAACCTAGAGTACAAACCAAGAACAACAAGAATACAGAAAGTAACATTTCCTCAACATAGTCAAACTACAAAAGTACCATAATAAGATATTTAAGAGCCACTGAAGTGCTAATCTGTGTTTTAATCCAGATGTAGTCGGAAAAGATGTTTTTTTAGTCTCCGGGTGAAGCTGTAGAGACTTTGGTTGACGTAACGATTTTTACCACAGTGGTTAAAAAGCTTCCAAATGTTTAAAAGTTATTATAATTACTTACACTTGTTGTGGCATGATGCAATATCTGGGTGCAGCCTGTAATATGACCATTTATTGGATATGTTTCCTCTTCGTCGATTCAAAACAACGGGCCGAGAGGCGGGGCTTATCTTCGCGATGCGAGCCGCTGATCGTGAAGCATCTTCTAAATATAAACCTTAATGAGGAGATGAAGAAATTAAGTAATCCTGCCCCTCTCGGCGTTGAGCTCCGAGAAGCCCCCTCTGACAGAACATCAGACGCGGGGGACTCGGCGGGACAGCTGGACGCGGTCGCGAGGGCGCGTTTGTTTCTGTTCCCGGAGCATGAGATCTCCCACGGCTCATACCTCGCCGAGAGTGAGTTACCCACAGGTGTGAATGTGCACCCCCCCCCACACCCCACCCCACCCCTAAGGCCGAATACCCCGTAAACAAAGAGTCCTCAGGGGCAGGGTTCGTACAGTCATGGAAAACCTGGAAAAGTCCTGGATTTTTAAAATGGTCATTTCCAGGCCTGGAAAAGTCATGGAAAAAACTTAAAATAAAAAGGTTTGGAAAAGTCATGGAAATGTGTTATAATCACGTGTTAATTTACACAGAGTTTGAAATAATTAATGTGTTTTTTAAAGAAAGACGCTCAAAATATAAGCCGGTGTACGCTCTCAATACGCAACATTTTCTAAAATGTTCTAGTTTATACCGAGATTTCAGTTTGGTCATGGACATTTGGTTAAAAGTCATGGAAAAGTCCTGGAAAAGTCCTGGAAATCCATTGGTCAAAATGTGTAAGAACCCTGTTTATTAAAGTCATGGAAAAAACTTAAATCATAAAAAGTTTTGGAAAAGTCATGGAAATTTGTTATAATCACATGTTCATTTACGCCGAGTTTGAAATAATTCATGTGTTTTTTAAAGAAAGACGCTCTAAATATAAGCCGGCGTACGCAATCAACCTGCAAAATTCTCAAAATTGTTCATGTTTTTACCGAGATTTTCGTTTTGGTCATAGAAATTTAGTGAAAAGTCATGGAAAAGTCATGGAAATCCACTGGTCAACATGTGTAAGAACCCTGCAGGAAGCTCTCAGCGGGAACACGTACAAAACGGCTCAATTAGATCGGGAACGTTTTTTGGAAAGTGTCGAGACCCGCGGAAAAAACTTAAATCATAAAAATTGGAAAAGTCATGGAAATATGTTATAATTACATGTTCATTTACGCCGAGTTTGAAATAATTCATGTGTTTTTTAAAGAAAGACGCTCAAAATATAAGCCGGCGTACGCTCTCAATACACAAAGTGTTCTAAATGTTTAATGTTCATACTGAGATTTCAGTCTGGTCATGGAAATTTGTTTTAAGGTCCTGGAAAAGTCATGGAAAATTCTTGGAAATTCCGTTGGTCAAAATGTGTAAGAACCCTGCAGGGGGACGCACGGGGTCAACTGTGCCCGCCGGCCGCGTAGCGTTCGCTCAACGAAGTGAATGAGTGATAAGTCAAGATGTTTCAGATTTGCATAATCCATGTTTCTTTCATTATTTTTTTACGTCCCAGCAAATTGCTGATTGGTTAGTAACGGCAACGCTAACCAAAAAAAAGACCTCCAAGAATTGAATCCAGCCCAGAGTGGCACTGATTGCCTCCTCCCAGGATATGGGAAATGGATAGGATTATTATGGTCTGCCTCTGCTATGACAACAGAGGGAACGGACAGAGGGAAGACAATCAGAGCTCATCAGCCGCCTTCCCTCACACCTTTATTTACCCCAATCCCGAAGAGATGAGGAGAATTAGCATACTGATTTCTAACCCAGATATAAGGAGGAATTTCTAATTATTTATAACATCTTGGGACCCTCCTTTTGATCTGCCCAATAATGTTAACATAATTGCATAAGTTGTCAAAGGATGTTGGAGGGCGGGTGGAGGAACGCTGGTGGAATATTACACAGCTTTCTGTTTCTCTGCACTGAAAAGACGGAGTGGCGGGATGTTGAGCGCTTGTGTGTGGATTTACACGACCGTTCAAAAGTTTGGGGTCACCCAAGAGGACAATTTTGTGTTTTCCATGAAAACTCACTTTTATGTATTTATTATTTATTTTTATTTTTTATTTATTCTTTATTTATTCTTTATTTATTCTGTATTTATTTTTTATTTATTTTTTATTTATTTTTTATTTATTTATTATGAATTGCAAAATGAATAAAACATATAGTAAATACATTGACAAGGTTAGAAATAATGATTTTTATTTTAAATATGAATTGTGTTCTTCAGACTTCAAGCTCAAAAGGAAGGCCAGTTGAAAAGCTTCTCTGACCAGCATAACTGTTTTCAGCTGTGCCAACATAACAAAAGGGTTTTCTAAAAGTCTGCCTCTCCGTTAGTCTTCTAAGGCGACAACACAATGTGCCATTAGAACACTGGAGATGGGCCTCTATACAACCGTGTAGATATTTAATTTTATTAAAACTAATGTTTCAACCTAGAATAGTCATTTACCACGTTAATAATGTATAGAGTGCATTTCTTAATAATTTTATGTTATCTTCATTAAAAAAAAACATGCCTTTCTTTGAAAAATAAAGACATTTCTAAGTGACCCCAAACTTTTGAATGATAGTGTATAATAAAATGCCTTTTTTTAGGAGATTCAACAAAAAGCACATTTGCTGACTTTATGTTTACTCGTGTGTATTTTATAGATGAGGGGGGGGAAGTATCGAGGTACTCATGATGATTAAATTATATTTTTATATCACTCAACAATTTATTTGACTGCCTGACAAGGACGTAAACCCGTTGTTACAAGAAAAGTTGAGGGAAAACCCCCAAAGTCAAAAGCTTTGAAGCTGAAAGCTCGTTCCAAATGAGGACGATTCAAATTCAGAGGCCGGAGCGACCATTACGCCGAACCGCTTTATTGAAAACGGTGAAACGAAGGGAATCAGACGGGAGTGGAGGCGTCGCCTCGCGTCTCCCGCTCGTCGGGCCGCTAATGCCCGGGCGGAGCGCCGCCGGCTCTTTTATGGCGCGGCGGTGAAACTCTTCTCCGTCGCTCCGTCCTGGAATCAGACGCCGCGGCTGAATAATGCATCAGGCCTCTTTGCCTGTACACTATGTAAATAGTCAACAATGGCAACAGTGGTAACAACAGGTTTGGGTCAGCTGAAGTATTATGTAAAGTGGTCCTGGGGGGCGGTCTGCACCCGGGGCCCGGAGGAGACGCGCTCAGACTTAATGAGGCCAATTCAGTGTTGGACCCGGGTGCCGCCTGCTGATGGATCCTGAAGGACCGCTGTAGCTTTACTCCCCCCCCCCCCCCCCCCCCCCACACACACACACACACCTCTACTCGCTGGAGACCCGAGCCACCTGCACACAACAGAAATGTATTCTATAAGAATCCATACGGCTCACCAAGTGCCCGTTTGGCAAAATCTGATTTATTATTATATTATTATTATTAGATATTATTATTTGGGAGTCTTTCCTGGTCCGATGTGAGGTTTTGGGGCAGGGATGTCTATGTGTACAGATTGTAAAGCACTCCGAGACTAATTAGTAATTTGTGAAACTGGGCTACACAAATAAACTGAATTGCAAAAAAAAAAAAAAATGAATTATAGACCAGAGAATCCACATCAGTAGCTGCACCCAATTCACCCTTTAGTGCCTGTGACATTCAACTCACTGATTTAAGATTGCACGAACATTTTAGATTTCACTGAATTGGACTGAGACGACTGTTTTTTGTTTGTGATAACCTTGTCTTCTTCTTCTTCTTCTTCTTCTTCTTCTTCTTCTTCTTCTTCTTCTTCTTCTTCTTCTTCTTCTTCTTCTTCTTCTTCTTCTTCTTCTTCTTCTCCTTCTACTCCGC
This sequence comes from Liparis tanakae, assembly GCA_036178185.1. NCBI lineage: Eukaryota > Metazoa > Chordata > Actinopteri > Perciformes > Liparidae > Liparis > Liparis tanakae. The sequence continues at coordinate 20,965,388 of CM070093.1, forward strand.
AGGTAACATAGAATACAGCTGTCCTGCCACGAATGAGTGTGAGATCACAAAGCGGAGACGCAAATCATGTCAGGCGTGTCGCTTCATGAAATGCCTCAAAGTGGGGATGCTCAAAGAAGGTAAGAAGAGTAAGAGCATTTTTATTATTCTCGCACACACAAATACACAAACTGTGCATATGTTGGTTTCACATGACATTCATGCAAATATAGAGGGCGCCGGGAGTCTGATGGGGGGGTTCGTACGGTCATGGAAAACCTGGAAAAGTCATCGAATTTTAAAATGGTCTTTTCCAGGCCTGGAAAAGTCATGGAAATGTTGTATTATTCACATGTTAATTCACACCGAGTTTGAAGTAATTAATGTTTTTTTTAAAGAAAGATGCTCAAAAACACACAACATTTTCTAAATTGTTGTTCATAGCGAGATTTCAGTTTGGTCGTGGAAATTTGGTTTATAGTCATGAAAAAGTCCTGGAAAAGTGCTGGAATTCCACTGATCAACATGTGTACGAACCCTGTTGATAAGAATACTCAGTTTATTCTTCACAAGTACAGCTCAAAAACAGGTTTTCTAGATTAACCTCGCCGGGCATCACAGCGCCACACACTCGTTCTCGTGGTGGTGGTTCCGTCGGGTCCCAGAATGTTTCTGCAGCGGGTCCCACGGCGTCCTCCAGCCCAAAGCGAGACATCCTCCGGATGTCCATCCTCCTCCCCTCGCTGCAGAGCAGTAAATAATGTGCAGTTGAGCCGGGGACAGAAATATGCTGAGTGGGTTGATCCCGCCGTCTGAGTAATAGAAATGTAACCGTATTCTCCCGGAGACGCTCCGACTCGCACAGCGGGCCCGGCCTCGCATATCGATCCACTCAATGTTGTTTTCCGAACATCTCGGCTCTCTTCCTGTAGATGATTTTTTTAAGTCGCGCCAGCTGGGAATTCAGTGACAATTAAACATGCTTCCAATAGATTTGTCCAGTCGGGTTCCCCCCCCCCCCCCCCCCCCCCGAGGCACCTCTCCGTCCTCCTTCACCCCAGTGCACAGGCTCATGCACGCTCACCTCTTCTCCTCCTCCTCCCTCCGTCTCCTTCTCGCTCGCCGGCCGCTCCAGACGGATGAATAATGAAAGATATGTGGGGGTGAAGTGGCGGTGTTATATTTATTCAAGCCTCCTCCGGGAGTAGCTCAGGAACTCTGCGAGGAAACGCGTTTTTTTTTCCTCGAGTGCGGCACTCGTGTCGTGCCGAGTACCGCCGTCCCTCATGTTTATACAGCGGCATGAATACGGCCAGACAGAAGCTCTGATCGAGAAACGATGTAGAAATCTTCCACTTTTAGCTTCTGTCTAGCTCCGAGCGGTACATATACATATCCCAGCATTAATCACCAGAGAACGGGATTCATAGATGCATAATATATCCGGTTGCCACCTGAAGCCGGAGTCATACCCGTATGGATCTCCACGCAGTAACAGAATCCGCTGGACTGGATGCAGCCCGATAAGTGCCAGAAAGACGGAGTAATCGCATTACTGTCTGATGAAAAATGTATGCCAACATACCATCTCGGAGAGCAGGAGACTGCACAGATATGTAGCCGTGGCTATAAATGAATGACCAGTGTCAGGTGAGAGTAGAAAGAGGATGAAAGTAAAATATGCAGACTTTGGCTGGGCCCGTGGTTATAATGCCGCACACTTCTGTGTGTTCAGTCGTCAGAATACGAACGACCCTTCTGCCGTCACCTCGTGACCCCTCTAGAATAAACCACGTCCAGTCGCAATCCAAATATTATTGTTCAAATGTGCACGTTTATCACGACTAAAGCCCCATTATGTAGTTTTTCAATGAGCCATTTTTTTGTTTTCTGCAAAACAAAACGAAATATTCCAGATGAAAACAAAAAAATTATTAATATTAATATCACTGCATATAAAGACTGAATGTATTTAGAGTCGCTCGAAGGGAATCTTTATAAATCGGTTGAAGCGTTAAAGCCCCACTATGTAGTTTTTCCCTTGTAGCGCCCCCTTCAGGTATTTAACGTGTACTTCAGTGTGGTAAATACCCAGTTAGATAGATCAGTGTCTGAACCTCTGGCTCTGAGCCATATGTGGCTCTTCTGGTGACGCATATGGCTCTTTTGAGTTTGAGTTAAATAATAATCTCCTCCGCCCCCTGTAACTTTCTCTCTCCTCCAGATGACAGCAGCAGTAATGTCAGGTCCCTTTCTTAAAGACGTCTTTGTTCTTTAAACTAAAGGTCTGTTATCGGTCGTCTCCACAGCAGCATGTCTCTCTGTCTCTACGTCGCGTAGCGGAGACAATAAAAAGTCCCCTGTGAGGTGGACTGGACTATGTGACGCTGGTCATCATGACAGAAAGCAGGTCCAAGGACCGGGCGCTACAACATGTGACAGAGTCGGTTTTTAGCCCACAGACCCCGATGGAGGAGGAGACGTCAACATATTAAAAGTCTTTGTAGCGGCACCATTTCTTTCAAGCTCTTATTTTAAGGTACAATTGTTACGTAGTGTCGCTTTAACAGAGACTCGAGCGCGCTCCGCCTCTTCAACGCCCAGACGGAGTGGAAAGAGAGCCGCGTGTTCTCCGTCCGCCGTAAGCTCCGCGAAGCCGTGGGCTCGATGCCACGCTCGGGCCCAGAATGCGGAGACGGCCGCCGCTCATGTGACGGCGGTTGCCACTTACTTTCATTACTACGGAAAGGTCACGCTGGGTCTCAGTGGAAAATCACCTAATTATAACTTTACAGCTCCAACAAAGTATCGCGCCGAACCCCGACGGAGCGGGAGCTGAAATCCAGCACAATATTAGACGTGTTCGGAGAGTTACGGTCGGATATTTCCTCAGAGTGAAATTCAAACAGTCACAGGTTGGACTGAGCACGCAGAAAAGTCTGCGATCCGCAGTCTGATTACAGGAGAGCCTGAACCCTGTCGAGTCGCTGTACTTTCCCCCGACTGTATAAAGGAGGAAGTGATCAATAGAGAATCAAATGTCAGGGGCAACAGGTTTTTCCTCTGATCAATGGAAACGGATCAGAGCTTAGAGCTGCAGAGGAGACCAGATACTATGGAGAGATTACATTGACATCGTTCAGTGGCAGTTGCTCTCTGCACTTACTTCCTTTCTCCATCGCTCACTCACACATAGATCCCTCCACAGCTGCACACACACACACACACACACACCGGTACAGGATAATGTCTTATTGCTGTACAGTTATACACTACCGTTCAAAAGTTTGGGGTCATCCAGACAATTTTGTGTTTTCCATGAAAACTCACACTTTTATTTATTAAATGAATAATATAAAATATAGTGAAGACATTGACAAGGTTATAAATAATGATTTTCATTGTAAATATTAATGTTGTTCTTCAGACTTGTGGCTCAAAGGAAGGCCAGTTTTAGAGCTTCTCTCACCAGCATAACTGTTTTCAGCTGCGCTCACATAAAAGGGGTTTCAATGTCAAGGAATAATCTGTTTGTGGAAAATGCTAAATAAAAACAACAAAACATTTTTTTTAAGGGTTATATATATATATATTTGCATCTCCACATCTGTAATGTTAACCAAAGACCAGAGCTGGTTGTTCCATTGTCCCCGTCTCGGTGTAGGAGCACAGCCGTGAACACTGATATACAATACACCTCTCATTGTTCTGCAGAGGACAACCGCATCCCACAATAGCCCCGTCACAGCCACATGCGCAACATACAGAACATACAGCGGACCGCACTACGCTCACATGTGTAGTGTCTGAAACACTAGACATGTCCATGTCCTCTTGTACTGCCGGCTGTCTCAGGGAGAGAACTGCAGTCTGCTACCAGGATGCAGTAACAGCAGCAATAAGGAAGCCTCAGCCAACAATATATATATATATATATATATATATATATATATATATACAAACTTTTTTTTTCTAATGAAAATGACATTAAATTAATCATAAATACTCTCTCTACATAGTTAATGTGGTAAATGACTATTCTCTGTTGTTTAATGAAGTCTCTACAGAGGTGTGTAGAGGCCCATCTCCATGTTCTAGTGGTACATTGTGTTATTGCCTTAGAAGACGAGCAGAGGGGTAGAACCCCCTTGAAACCCTTTTTTGTTATAACTTTTTATTTATCATTTTCCACAAACAGATTATTCCTTGACATTGAAACCCTTTTTATGTGAGCGCAGTTGAAAACAGTTATGCTGGTGAGAGAAGCTCTAAAACTGGCCTTCCTTTGAGCCACAAGTCTGAAGAACAACATTAATATTTACATTATTTCTAACCTTGTCAATGTCTTGACTATATTTTGTATTAATCTTGTATTCATTTAATAAATAAAAGTGTGAGTTTTCATGGAAAACAACATTTTCTTGGTGACCCCAAACGTTTGAACGGTAGTGTATACATATATATATATATACATATATATATATATATATATACATATATATATAATATATATATATATATATATATATATATATATATAAAATAAAATATATTTACAATAATAATAATAATATTAATAATAATAATAATTCAGACTTCTAAAGCGCTTTTCTAAATACCCAAAGACGCTTTACAGGGAACACGAGACAAACGGAACAAAAAAAAACAAGAACAGACAAGACGAACAAACGGGAACAGTAATATAAAGAAAGAAAACCAACTGGAGGAGCTGTATGAGTCGTGGTTGTGAGTCGTGGTTGTGAGTCGTGGTTGTGAGTCGTGGTTGTGAGTCGTGGTTGTGAGTCGTGGTTGTGAGTCGTGGTTGTGAGTCGGGCTTAGCAGGTGAAAGCGAGCTGGAAGAGGAGTGTTTTGAGGGCTATACTTTGATATATTTACAATACTGTCATTTAGAGCGATCTAAAGTCTACTTTACGTCTTTTCGACCATGGGCGTGAGCAGCGATGTCGGCTCGCTAGGGGAATGGTAGCTAACCTGTAAACGGGCTGTGTGAGCGGGGTGTCGCTTTGCGGCCCCGGGGTCAGCAGAAGGCCGACCCGTGACCGTTTTTCCGCTCATCGCTACTCGTGAAAATGCTGCAACATAGGAACAAGCACGCCAAGCTGGCGACGGGGGCATCTTTGGAATAGTGCTGACGGCAGTTTCGCCGGCCGGCTTCCTTGAAAGGCGAGGTTCCCCGCGCCTTGCCATGTGGCCTTCTGATTTTCCCAGCTAAAATAGGGTCCGCCTAAGCCCCCCTTGGCATCGCCAACCATCCCAGACATCCTGACACTTTCCCCAGGGAGAGACACCCGGAACAGGTGAGGGACTCAAAATAAGGGCCCCACAAAGTGAGTGAAGACAGGCCCTTTTGTAGGAGAGTGCTAGGAAGGGGATTATTATTGTTTTTGGAGAGAAAGAAGAGCCCTGGGTCAGCTGCCCCCCCCCCCCCCCCCACCCACCCGAAGGCCTGCGCTAATCCGCCGCCTTGGCCAGAAGCCCTGTGCCTCTGCACCCGGCTTTGAAGAGATGATACCCGAGCTCGCCCCCCCCCCCGCGCCCCGCACTGCGCTGGGTGGCGGCCCATAAAACAGGGAGATGACTTTGGATGAGGCGGTGCTCGGCTCTCTTCACACATTTATTACGCTCCTTCTGTTTACTCAGGCGGGAGGTCAGAGTCAGAAGCTTCGGCTGTCGGCAAAGAGACAAAACGAAACCCGCAAAGGCCCCGATAAAGTCATAGCGACTGAATCCGCCTCGCTGCTCTTAGTCGCTCTGCCTGTCTCCGGCCCTGTCGGACGGTAAAAGGAGACAGGTCAGTGCCAGGCTTTGATTCCTGTCGGCATCTGTTAATTATGGCCGGGACTGTTCTAATTAAAAGAGGCACCGTGGACCCTCATCCGGCTTTACGCTGGCCGAAACACAGAGAGACACGGCGAGCGGGAGCAAAGCCGACTGGCAGACGGCGAGCTCAACGGGAGGAGCCGGAAGGAGCGGTGACATCACGTGTGACAATGAGAGGAGTTTTCCCACTAACCCTCCAGTAGTAACGAGCCCACCTGAGTGAATCTGAAACTTTGTAATGTGCGTCTAGTCCAGGGTGTGCGAAGAAAAATGTCTCTAGAAGTTACACATGAAAGGGAAATTGTAATTGTGTGCCGTCAGATGATTCCTTGGCTCTGAGAAGGATGACGCTCCGGTGGGAATTGGGGGTAATTAGGTTAGTGGGTTGTCAGTGTGTCAGAAAATTGAAAGACAATCCTAATCAGATTTGCGTTTCCAGGGAATCAAATAGTTTAGAAAAGTGGAGGAAATCTCTATTTTTCCAGTTGCATGATAAAACAGTTTACTGCCCATCCCCCCCCACACACACACACACACACACACACGCATCGAGTGTGACGGACAGGGGGGGGGGGGGGGGGGGGGCTACGGCCACGTAAGATAAGTGGTGAAAATCAAGAAGCTAATTTGCATAAATCCACCGTTTGAATTCCTCTTTGTTAAATGAAGGCCACCTTCTATCTTATATCATTTGATCCCCCCCCCCCCCCCCCCCCTTCACCGACCGACCTCCAATCACCGTGCATGGGACACATCCAAACTCATCCCCTCCAGGAGCACTCGCTGATGGACAAATTGTATTAGGCTCATTTGCAGTGGCCACACAATGCCCAGGTGACGCCGTGCGGCCGGTTATAAAGTGATGAAATCATCAAGGAAGTGCTCCGGCGCTCCGGCGCTCCGGCGCTCCGGCTGCGGGCGCCGCTCGCTTAGAGGACGCGGGCGACTGACAAATTAACTCCTCCTCCACCGCGAGCATCTTATTGAGCCTTTTCTCATCCACCCTTTAATATTAAATTTGTTTGGGGGGGGGGGGGGGGTTACATTATGCATACAATGTAAATTGAAGGGATTCTCCCTCTTGACAGGATTAAGATATCAAGGATATTTAGGCTGCAGGGAGCAGCACACCGGTCCATACATGGGGGGGCGCGGGATATATTAGACTATATTATATTTAGACATTTGCATACACTTACATTAAATAACCAAATATGTGCCCGGCGGTATCAAATAAACAGAACGGTGCAGATTAAATATTTTTTAACTATGTTGAAAATGAATATAATAGAAAAGACATCCAAATGGAAACATTCTTATCAAATAATGAGATAATAAATAACTTATGTTATGATGAGGCCGGCTTGACATTTACAGTATCAGGGTGGAACCCGGCCCCTAGGTGTGGCGGGGGGCGATAAGGCCTCAGTGCTACTCCGGTGCAAGAGGGCTGGAATAAGGGTCTTTTATGGGAAAGCAATACCGTTATCTACCTGCAGGATGACAACGGATGTGTACGGTGTGTGTGTGTGTGTGTGTGTGTGTGTGTGTGTGTGTGTGTGTGTGTGTGTGTGTGTGTGTGTGTGTGTGTGTGTGTGTGTGTGGGACTGCGTCTTCACTTGAGGGCCGGTCGAGTTTCTTTTTCTCCACGCCGAAGAGCGCTCACCTGAGCTCACACACACACACACACACACACACACACATGCACAAAGAGGCAAGTGGCAGGCAGCTAATTAGTATGCAATCTGCCTCACCTCCAAAGCTAAATAATTAGAGGGCCAGTCTGTGAGATCAGTGACCCTGCGTTAAATATTCATATGTTTAGAGCTGCTCTGGGCTCAGCTGTGTCACAGTAGACCGGCCAGGCATGGGCCGCATATGGGAAGGCAGCCGCACCTCTGACACTCACACACACACACACACACACACACACACACACATGTCACGATGCAGTCCTTTTACACATGGTCTAGTCCAGAATATGTCTGGGTGTCTCTGATCATGCTACATATTTGTTCCTGTGTAATACGCAGAAAATGTATGATGCATATGTGCTAATGTACACTACCGTTCAGAAGTTTGGGGTCACCGAGAACTCACACTTTTATTTATTAAATGAATACAAGATTAATACAAAATATAGTCAAGACATTGAAAAGGTTAGAAATAATGATTTTCATTGTAAATATTAATGTTGTTCTTCAGACTTGTGGCTCAAAGGAAGGCCAGTTTTAGAGCTTCTCTCACCAGCATAACTGTTTTCAGCTGCGCTCACATAAAAAGGGTTTCAATGTCAAGGAATAATCTGTTTGTGGAAAATGTAAAATAAAAAGTTATAAAAAAATAAAAAAAGGGTTTCAAGGGGGTTCTACCCCTCTGCTCGTCTTCTAAGGCAATAACACAATGTACCACTAGAACATGGAGATGGGCCTCTATACACCTCTGTAGAGACTTCATTAACAAACAGAGAATAGTCATTTAACACATTAACTATGTATAGAGAGTGTTTCTGATTCATTTAATGTCATTTTCATTGGGAAAAAAAAGAGTGCGACCCCAAACTTTTGACCGGTAGTGTATCTCCCTTTCTTTTCTCGACACGTCCTATTTCCATGTATTTGATTTCCCTTGAAAGATGCACTCTCTTAATCGCATGTCGCTCTTGTCGTTTCTCCACCAGGGGTGCGTCTGGACCGCGTGCGGGGGGGCAGGCAGAAATACAAGCGGAGGTTGGACACGGAGAACAACCCGTACCTCGGCCTGACGCTCCCCCCTCCCACTAAAAAGCCTCGTGAGTACCGCTCCATCGCTCGCCCGGCGGCTCCCTCCTCTTCCTCTCCCCCTCTCTCTCCTTCTCCGTTTGGGCAGTTGAGAGATCGGTAATCAGAAACAAATAGGCCAGGTATTGTTCCGGTCAGAGCTGAATGATGATAAGTCCTTGAGCAGATGACCGATACTAAACGACGACTCGCTCGCGTCTCACATCTGCACTGATACATTCTCCCCTCTTGCATTCTGTAGGGATGAGAGCTTTCAGTGGAGTCACTCACACACACATACAGCTCCATCCATTAGTTTGCATAACGAGAAAAAGGAAAAAGATGTATATATATCTTTATTTTAAGGCAAGTACTCAAAGAAACAGTGCAATTGTGATACATTTAGCATTTTTCTTTCCCCCCCTCAAGCATTCAAGTCAACAGTATCATTCTTATGGACAAACTTATTTTTTATTTTTTTATTTTTTTTATTTATTTATTCGCACAAAATAAAGTAACAAATTAAATAAAAAGAAGTAATTAATAACTAAGTAACTAATTAATAAAAAATAACAAACAAAAAAATCATGATTAAAAGACACAGAAATGAGTGCAGGTGAGAAAAGAAACCCAAAGGGTTTATGCAAGGTTCTCACCTAAAGTAAAGAATAATATACAATAATAACATTTAACGTGCTAAAACAAACAACAATACACATCAAGGAATACAAAACACTATGTAGATGATGAAAAGGCCTGATTCACCAGGCTGGCCCCTAATCTATGTGTGAAGTTACTGAGTGAAGATGAAGAGTTAGCAAAAATAATGTGATTATCCCCGACCAACAACCTCTTTACTTGAGGATACACAAAACTAAACTAAACTAAACTAAATCTAACAGTTATATAAAATCAATGATACACGATAGCTACAGCCATTTCCCCGATGCTATTTTCCTCTTTGTGCACGGCGACGACCTTTTGACCTCTGCGTGGCGTTGACATCCCGCCTCTCCTTCCTCCTCCACCCTCAGTCACAAAGATCGTGTCTCACCTGTTGGTGGCCGAGCCAGAGAAGATCTACGCCATGCCCGACCCCACCATGCCGGAGAGCGACATCAAGGCCCTGACCACGCTGTGCGACTTGGCTGACCGCGAGCTGGTGGTCATCATCGGCTGGGCCAAGCACATCCCAGGTAGGACGCAAATTATATCCGCTTCCTCGTTCGTCCCTTTTGCTCTTATCAGGGTTCGTACGGTCATGGAAAACCTGGAAAAGTCATGGAATTTTAAAATGGTCATTTCCAGGCCTGGAAAAGTCATGGAAAAAAACTTAAATCATAAAAGTTTTGGAAAAGTTATGGAAATTTGTGATATTCACGTGTTTATTTTCGCTGAGTTTGAAATAATGAATGTTTTAGAAAGAAAGACTCAAAATATAAGACGGCGTACGCTCTCATACTGGCGCCGCAATTTTCTTTTTTTCCCGCGTTGCAAGTGAACGCACCGTAACTGGAAAGTTCGTCGTCCGAAGCTCGGGAAGCAAATGTTTATTCTTTAAATAAAATATTGTCTCTTATTCATTTGTTTCATTAAATGTATACTGTATGCTCTGGAATTCACATTGTTTAAATACCAAATGTTCTCACTTTTTCACATATAAATAGAGAATTCAGTTTGGTCGTGGAAATTTGGTTTAAAGTCATGGAAAAGTCCTGGAAATCCACTGGTCAATATGTGTAAGAACCCTGTCTTATTTGTTGCCCAGTTTTATTGCTCCTCTCCACACACACACACACTCTGAATGAATGAACACACGTAGATACTTAACGACGGCAGCTCACGCAGCCTCGGGGTGTGTGGAGGATGGAGTCGGTGTAAAAATGAACAAAGCTGTGCAGGGAAACAATCAATAGAGTGCCTCTAAAAAAAAAACCTGCATTGAACGGAGAGGGGGACACGGACACGGTGCCAATGCATGTTGTAATCACCAGGGAGATTTAGAGCAAAGTTGGGGATCTGGCCAACCAAACAAGACATCATATCACACACACACACACACACACACACACACACACACACACACACACACACACACACGCACGCACAAACGCACTCGAGCACACATACATTGAATTATTGATGGGCATAATCATGTTTCTTCCCGGGCCCCGTAGACGTTCTGATAGACGAGGTGTTAGGTTATAACAGGCTGTTGAATTAAGGATCCAGCGCCTCACGTCAGCAGAGATTTTGCCTCCTTCAAGAGTTTCCCCTCTGATTTTGACAGAGAACACATTGTTTAGCCCATCTCTTTCTGCAAGCGAGGCAGATTCTCCTTGATCTTGAGCTTGACCCCCATAACTCTATAACATTACACCGCTGGAGGCGCGGAGGGGGTAACAAACTAAATGAATGTGTCCCTCGGCGGCACCTCCGTAACCTCTTCTTCTCATCAGCATAACAGGCACAGAGCTGTCAGCATGCAGGAGACGTGCGCGTGTGCAGCAGCGTGCATGCTTTTTTTTTTAGCGTGCACGCTTTTTTTTTGAGCGTGCACGCTTTTTTTTTGTGCGTGCACGCTTTTTTGATCACACCGGTGAATTCAGAAGATTCCTTTCCATTTAAATTCGTAGATTAAGAAGGTGCATTTCTCTTCAGAGGGAGCGAAGTGAACTCCGGCTGACCTCGGGCAGGTGCATTTGGTACGGAAAAGGTATTAGAGCCCTTCTCAGAAGGAGCGGTATTAATCAGGTGCAGATCTGATAGTAAGGAGATTAGAGATGGATATGCTCCCAGCCGCGGCCCCCTACGCCTCTAAACTGTTTGGATCACTCCCCACGGGCCTGCATGGTCAGCACACTGAGAGTTTAACAAGGAGCTTAATCAGGACTGGATCACCACTGACCTGATAACACACTCTCGTGGTTGTGACCCAGAAATCACACCAGTGTCTGCAGACATGCCCAAAAAAAACCTTCTGGGTATAGACTGTGCAGTGGAGCATGAGTGAGACATACACACTACGAACAGAGGGGGAGGAGTCTGTCTTTTTTAATATATTTTACTGTTGGAAAGAATACTGAATATTTCACAAGTCATCTGAGGCCACGAGCCGACATGAAGCCGGGGGAGTGAATACATCATATGCATCAGACTCGGAGCACACCATTTAATATACACAGGGTTCGTACGCTCATGGAAAACCTGGAAAAGTCATGGAATTTTAAAATGGTCATTTCCAGGCCTGGAAAAGTCATGGAAAAAGCTTAAATCATAAAAGTTTTGGAAAAGTCATGGAAATGTGTTATAATCACGTTCATTTACGCCGAGTTTAAAACAATTGATATGTTTTTTAAAGAAAGACGCTCAAAATATAAGCCGGCGTACGCTCTCAATACGCAAAATGTTCTAAATTGTTCATGTGTATACCGAGATTTCAGTTTGGTCATGGAAATTTGGTTTAAAGTCATGGAGAAGTTATGGATAGTCATGGAAAAGTCATGGAAATGCATTGGTCAAAATGTGTAAGAACCCTGTATACAGTCAGTGTCAGAGGCTTTAACCTGCATCCGGCAGTAGTGCATCATCAAGTTAATATGCAACTCGGATGTTGTGTGTCATAGTGCTGAAGCTCTATTAATCAGATTACACTAACACGTAGATACGGTGGATAGATGCATCATTTTAATGGGATTTGCTGCGCAGATTGTTGCAGAGGACTCGTGTTCCAGTACCTGGAACTGGGTGGATGTGCTCAACAATGTGCAGCACCGGGAGATGATGGAACTTAAGCAGATTACTGTGATCTGCTTCTCTAGGAACACAAACAGTCAAACTTGCACTTTTGTTTTATATTTGGTCTTTTGTTTTTCACTTTAAAAGGCGACTGTGGGTGGGAACGTTTGGCGGGTGTGTATGTGGACATGGATGGATTTGGATGTGTGCTGGTTCTATTTTGTTGTAGATGTATGTGTGTGTGTGTGTGTGTGTGTGTGTGTGTGTGTGTGTGTGTGTGTGTGTGTGTGTGTGTATACATGGGTATGTATGTATGTATGTATGTGTATGTCAATATATATATATATATATATATATATATATATATATATATATATATATATATATTTATATGTTAATCTAATTTTTTTAATTATTTATTTTTGTCAAGGAATAATCTTTTTGTGGAAAATACAAAATAAAAGGTTATATATATATATATATATATATATATATATATATATATATATATATACATTTAAAAATGCTAAATAAAAGGTTATTTATATATATATATATATATATATATATATATATATGTTATGTTAATCTAATTTTTTTAATTATTTATTTTTGTCAAGGAATAATCTGTTTGTGGAAAATGCTAAATAAAAGGTTATATATATATATACATTTAAAAATGCAAAATAAAAGGTTATTTCTATATATATATATATATATATATACACACAGGCGACTGTGGGTCAGCGGGTAGCAGGTCTGTTTTTCAATCAGGGGGTTGGAGGTTCAATCCCGCTGCTAGTCGATGTGTCCTTGAGCAAGACACTTAACCCTGAGTTGCTCCCAGTAGCATCTCTACGGTGTATAAATGTAACAGGATTGTAAATCGCTTTGAATAAAAGCATCAGCTAATGTAATGTAACTTAAAAACACACTCTCTTATTAGGCAAAAATATTTGCCGACAAAAAAAAACGACTTTGTCCGCGTGCTCGTCCCGCGGCGGTCCCCGCGGCGGTCCCCGTGGCGGCGTTGGTTTAGGACCGCCGGTGTCCTCTGGCCCTGGAACGGCTGCATAATTGAGTCGTCCATGGCTGAACCTGATCAGAGACGGTTCACCGTCTGAGCGAGACTCCACGCGCAACAACGGCACCCCGGGGCAGCCCACCGCGCTCCGACCGTATCCCTCCCTCCTCCCGCTCCGGGACAAGACAGGAACATGTGTGTGTGTGTGTGTGTGGGGGGCTGATTGCATTCTGATAGATTTTTGCAGCCTTAGGAGATGGAATTAAAAAGATTAACAGTTCATTATGAAGTGGACCACATTGATTAGGCCGTTGACAGATGGGCCAATGACCAAAGTCCAAATGTAACTATTTAAATGCCACGAAAATTGGCACTTCATTCCTCCCAATTGATTTCTAATTCCCCCCTTTTCCAAGCTAACACTGGAGAACGCGTGTGGAACGCGGCGCCGCGTGGCGCCGAGCGGCCCCCTATCGAGTTTTAATTGGAGGGCGATCGGAGAATATCAAAGTCGTTAGTGGAGATGATATCTTTGCCTTCCAGGGTCCAATGTCAGCTTTGTCATCCCGGCTATATTTAGCATACCATAAAAGGCCAGTTTGCATACATGAAGTGCTTTTCAGGTTTCACAGGTTTCAGTTCTGGGATTTCAGCAGAATAAGAGCACAAAGAATCAGTCCCATAAGGTGCACTTCGATTCAAGATTCAAGATGTTTTAATGTCATGTGCACATATAACAAGTTATTGTACAATGAAAAGCTTATATTGCTGGGTCCTCCAAACTAAACAAAATTACATGGTAAGAAAGAAAGAAATGCAAATAAGTCACATAATATGGTATTGCACAGGAATAAGGCACACAAATTACAATATTGCACAGATAGTGTATAAATAGTGTATAAAGTGCACTATGCATTGAGTGTTTGTTGCATGACGTCATCTGGTAGGTACTGAAGGCCGGTTTCACATGTCGAGATCCTCTCCTTGCCCTCGCTCTGAGTCCGCCTCTTTAATTAATTGATAATCACTGCAGAGCTTTTGGGCGCTAGTGTCACACGGCTCCAAATAGCACCACGAAGCAGGCGAACGCGGCTGTTGCCTGGGGGGGGGGGGGGGGGGGTCATTAGGAGCCGTGTTAGGGGGATGCTGACAGATGGCTTGTTGCTCCTAAGGTGCTAACAACCTTTGACACACATAGCCGTCCGCTGCCCCCCCCCCCCCCCCCCTTCATCCCGTAAAAAGCCTCATTTCTCTCCGTCCCCGAGGTTTAGGGAGGTGCACACTGACAGCTCCAGCGTCCTGTTTACCACCTTGACATGGTTGACTTCTATCGGGAGTGGTGGGACACCGGCGTGACCCCCCCCCCCCCCCCCCCCCCCCACATCGCTTCCCACCCGCAGTGGGAATGGCATGTGTTCGTATGTAAAAAAAAAAGCGCCATGCATGCTGCTTATACAAGAGGCGGTCGGGCGGCGTTAGCCCTCTCCCGTCTTCCCGGGCCGGAGTGTTTTCAGCAGGGAATTCTCGGAAGGCTAAAGGGCCAAGCAAACATTGACTCTGCTGCTGCTGCTGCCGCTCTCCTCCTTCGCTCCGGGACAATAAAACATATTTTCGCTCCGGCATGTCCTCCGCTAGAATCTGAAATATCCAAACAGCCTTCAAATCACGTGTCATTCTTTTTTGAAAGCTCCTTTTTTTTCTTTTTAAATAGACGTCCTCCTTGTGTTATTGCATTTTGTAGGAATTAGATTCACAGCAGATTAATCTAATGAAATAATCTGGTTGGTATTGTTCTATTCATTACCGGTGTTTTGGGAATAGTCATCATCTGGGCT
>CM070093.1:20988063-21000563 GCA_036178185.1 Liparis tanakae
TAATCTGTTTGTGGAAAATGCGAAATAAAAAGTTATAAAAATAAAAAAAGGGTTTTAAGGGGGTTCTAACCCTCTGCTCGTCTTCTAAGGCAATAACACAATGTACCACTAGAACATGGAGATGGGCCTCTACACACCTCTGACTTCATTAAAAAACAGAGAAGTCATTTACCACATTAACTATGTAGAGAGAGTATTTATGATTAGTTTAATGTCATTTTCATTGGAAAAAACTTTTTTTTCTTTCTTTTTTCTAAGTGACCCCAAACTTTTGAACGGTAGTGTACATCAGCACAGGTGTAACTAGTAATCAATACATACCATCCAGTCTTTCAAATTAAATAACAATGAACATTTTGGGGAGAGTGTACATACAAACAGAGAAATACATTCAATTACATTTTTTTCAATTCAGTTTATTTGTACAGATAGACATCCCTGACCTCTGACCTTTGACCTCACATCGGACCAGGAAAAACTCCCAAATAACCGGTTGTCCCCCTCTGTCCCCGCAGGCTTCTCCTCCCTCTCTCTGGGAGACCAGATGAGTCTACTGCAGAGCGCCTGGATGGAGATCCTCATCCTCAGCATCGTGTTCCGCTCGCTGCCCTACGAAGACGAGCTGGTGTACGCCGAGGACTACATCATGGACGAAGAGCACTCGCGGCTGACGGGCCTGCTCGACCTCTACGTCTCCATCCTGCAGCTGGTCCGCAAATACAAGAAGCTCAAAGTGGAGAAGGAGGAGTTCGTCACCCTCAAGGCCATCGCCCTCGCTAACTCAGGTGAGTGTTCAGCACACACACGCGTCGTGAGTCACATTCAGGTGACGTATCAGAGGCCAGTTTGACGTGCATTTGAATGAAAGGTACCCCACGTTTTATTAGAATAACCTCAATGAATGTATATGTGTATGTAATGCATTTAAAATATGGAAGGACTTAGAATTATTAATACCTTTTATAATTTAGAGTCACTTTTAGGGAGCAAAGCAAAAGCAGGCCTCTGTTTGCTCAATATTGACCCTTTATTTTCAAAATTATATATATATATATATATATATATATATATATATATATTTTTTAAACATCTTAATTTTCCCAATCAAATCAACACTGTGAAAAATTAAAAAAATATGTTGTACATTATTAATAATAATAATAATAATTAAAAAATTAAAATAAATGTATCTTAAGTATCAATGACTCTGTCTTTTAGCATTAATTTCTACTGAAATAAAGAATGAATATGCACACAATTTCTAGGGATAATACATTAAAGTTGAACCATTGTTTAAAAATAAAAATCTACATTCTTCAAGTGTATAACTCGCTTATTGAACTTGTTCCTGACCGGACCTCTGAGTAACAGACAGAACGTCGAGGTATCGTCTGACACAGTTTCATAAATGACATTTCCTAGTTTTTCAGGACTTTTCCAGCGTAACCTTTAGTTTGTAGCGTGAGACGGAGAGATGGAGAAAAAGATAAGGGCAGTGCATGGGAAAGAGGGATGGAGGAGCGAGCTTCTTTTAATTGAACACCTTCCATGTTCTGGTATTTCTCAAGCGCTCCCTCTCCACCTCCGTCTCCATCACTGCAGCTGCGGGGCTCGGCGGCCACGGGACGCGCGTTCAGCATTTCATTAGGAGCGCGGGGGGGGGCTGTCAATAAAACGTGTTAAGTCGGATGGAACGAGTCTCCGGGAGCGACGGCCGTCATTTTGTTTCGCCGCGAAGAGACGCCGCGCCGCTATCGACGGGCTCCGGGGCTGAGAAATAAAAAAACGCTGATGGCGGTGCCTTTTTGCTTTCAGACAACCGAGCTTTGGTAGGGGAGGTGTGGGCGTGGGAGACGGGGGAGGGAAGAGGGGGGAGGAGGGAGGAGGGCGTCCAGAAATGTTGGCACAAGGTCCCCGGGAGATCGCTCTCCCGGGAGCCCCCCCTGCTCGGACAGCTGGGAAAATTCATAGCGATTGATTTTGTAATTAGCAGTTTATCAATCGGATCGACGTGGGCTCACTGATGGATTGCGAGGAAATTGTTTCTTCAAAGTAGTTTTTTTAAGTCCGCCCCTCCTCCAAGCGCCGTGTTCCCTCCTATCCCAGACGTCTCTCTCTCTCTCTCTTTCTCTATTTATTTTATTTTCTCCGGCTGCTTTTCTCTCTCGCTGCAAAGCATTCATTCATAATAGTTTGGAATCTGGTTTATTGTTAGGACGCGTTTGAGAGAACGAAAACAAGCGGAAATTAGCCGAGCTGCGGCTTGTTCAGCCTCCGTGACACGAACACGAGATAATTACGTCACGCCGCGTTGTCGTCGGAGACTTCATCTCTCTTTTTGCCTTTTGTTCTCCCGTCCTCCCCCCCCCCCCCCCGTCCTCCCACCCTCCCGTCCCCACACCCACTTCACAAAACGACCTACTTCATTTCACCGCTGTGGGTTTGAAAAGCGTCAAGGTGAGAAATACCTCAAGGTCCTGGGAATACAGTTGTTCCAGGCAATGAATTTGGGGCAAAGTCTGAAATCTGTTTTGCCTTTTTTTATCGTCCCGCGTGGTAAAATACGCGCCGCCAAGGTGAGACGAGTCAGGCGGCCAATGACGCGCCGCCGCCGCCGGCGTGCCAGACGCCCGTTAGCCGGTGAGCGACGGCGCGACCCCAGACTGTCCCTGAGAGAGGCCAGGCGGTAGCGAGAGAGACGGAAAAAAAGGGCAAGAAAGAGAGGGGAGTGCTGTAACTCGATGTACATATAATCCGAAAAGAGCGGTGGCGGTGTAGCGGAGCGCTATAGGAGCGAAGAACACCGGAGAGAAGCCAGACGGAAACTCTAGACGGCTCTAAAACAGGCCAGAAGGGTGGAGAGACGCCGGCTGACTAAAGCTGACAGACACCGGTTTAATTCAAGCATTATGGGAGGATACGCTTTTATTTTACACTACCGTTCAAAAGTTTGGGGTCACCGAGAACATTTTGTGTTTTTTATGAAAACTCACACTTTTATATATTACATGAATACAAGATTAATACAAAATGTAGTCAAGACATTGACAAGGTAGAGAAATAATGATTTTCAGTGTAAATATTAATGTTCAGACTTGTGGCTCAAAGGAAGGCCAGTTTTAGAGCTTCTCTCACCAGCATAACTGTTTTCAGCTGCGCTCACATAAAAAGGGTTTCAATGTCAAGGAATAATAAATAATAATAATTTATAATAATAAGGTTTGTGGAAAATGCTAAATAAATCATTTATATGTATATATATATATATATATATACACACACATATAAATATATATTTTTTAAAGGGTTTCAAGGGGTTCTAACCCTCTGCTAGTCTTCAAAGGCAATAACACAAAACTGGAGATGGGCCTCTACACACCTCTTTAGAGACTTTATTAAAAAACAGAGAATAGTCATTTACCACATTAACTATGTATAGAGTGTATTTCTCATTAATTTAATGTCATTTTCATTGGAAATGTTTTTTCCAATGAAAATGAAACCCCAAACTTTTGAACGGTAGTGTATATATAAAATGGAACATTTAACCACAATTTTTCAATAATCATCCAGCTGTAAAATAAACCCATTAGTATTTGTTTTCCCTCCCCTCTGACGGACAGAAGCTCCTTGGAGGCAGAAGGAAGAACATTAATTGAATAGAAGCGTTGTTTTCATCTCAGACTTGTTTATGGCGTCCAATTCTCTAATGGAGCTCCTTTCTTTCCCTTGTTTTTTTGTCCGTTAACAATCTGTCCTTTGGAACTGTCAGGTGTTTAATGTGTACTCGCTCAGAAGAGATTGGGTGCTATTCATGCCATTGTTACTGGAGGATAACATTGATTTTCAGTCTCGCCGGTCAAGGGCCGTATGAATATCCCACCCGCTCCACCAAAGACTAAATAAATAATTAAATGAAATAAAGCAGCTGTTGATATTTTCTTTTTTTATGATCTATTTTACACTGATAACGTGTTTGCTCCCGTATGGCGACTGACGGAGCGGTCCAAATTAATCACGAGATTTAAGTTCTATTTCCAATGGTTACTGCAGGGTTCGTACGGTCATGGAAAACCTGGAAAAATCATGGAATTTTAAAATGGTCATTTCCAGGCCTGGAAAAGTCATGGAAAAAACTTAAATCATTAAAGTTTTGGAAAAGTCATGGAAATTTGTTATAATCGCATGTTAATGTACGCCAAGTTTGAAGTAATTCATTTTTTTTTAAAGAAAGACGCTCAAAAACAGACAACATTTTCTAAATTGTTCTTGTTCATAGCGAGATTTCAGTTTGGTCGTGGAAATTTGGTTTATAGTCCTGGAAAAGTCATGGAAAAGTCATGGAAATCCATTGGTCAAAATGTGTAAGAACCCTGTAATGGGTTGGAGTTTTGGAAAAGTCATGGAAATTTGTTATAATCGCATGTTAATTTACGCCGAGTTTGAAATGATTAATGTGTTTTTTAAAGAAAGACACTCAAAATATAAGCCGGCGATACGCACAATTTTCTAAATTTGTCATGTTTATACCGAGATTTCAATTTGGTCATGGAAATGTGGTTTAAAGTCATGGAAAAGTCATGAAAAAGTCCAAGGAAATCCATTTATCGAAATGTGTAAGAACCCTGTACTGTCTCGGAGTGCAGACTGCATATAACTTTTTCCCCTCTTTTTGAATTGAAAAAGCCCGTCATTCGTCTAACTTCCGTCTCCGCTCTCCTCCAATCAGACTCCATGCACATAGAGGACATGGAGGCGGTGCAGAAGCTGCAGGACGCCCTGCACGAGGCCCTGCAGGACTACGAGAGCAGCCAGCACCAGGAGGACCCTCGGCGGGCGGGCAAGCTGCTCATGACGCTGCCCCTCCTGCGGCAGACGGCCACCAAGGCCGTGCAGCACTTTTACAGCATCAAGGTGCAGGGAAAGGTGCCCATGCACAAACTCTTCCTGGAGATGCTCGAGGCCAAGGTCTGACGGGAGCGCGGCTGGTTGGCCACGGCAACGGCGTGGGGGCCGCGCAGCGAGACGGGAAAGTGACTTGAACCGAGGCCGAGGGAACTCGGGAGGAGTCCCCCCCCCCCCCCCCCCCCCCCCGCGCTGACTGACCTCGCTCACTCCCTCTCCTGGAGCCCTGGGACAGTAAAGAAAAAAGAGCAACTTCAAAAACTTGGTTATTAGTATAAATATAAAAATGCAGATTAATTTAAAATATATAAGAAATACTATGTACAGTAATGATTTTTGTTGTTTTTTGTTAAGTGTCAGTGGTCGTGCTGCGTAGGAGGACGGACCCTTCTGCCCCGCAGCGTCTTCACAATAAGTAGTTGCCAGTTCTTGACACGATAAAGAGGTTTTCTTCTAAAAAAAAGTTCTTTAAATTTGTTCTGATGAGTCGAGGCGTCGACCAACTCTCAGTTGTTCTTTTCCTGGACTTGACCAGGACGTGTATATATTTATTAATGGACGACTAAGTGTACAGTTCAAAAATCTGGTGAACTCGGTGGCCATTTTACTCTTGTTCTCCTTCTGGAAAAAAAAAAAAAAGAACTAAAATTGTTACCTAAATGTGAATCTTTATCGGTTTAAATGTCCTTGGATACGCCTCGCCAGAGCAGAGTGGAAGACCCGCCGGTCTCCGAGTGTTTAACCCAACCAGCGCGGGCCGGTACGATTGGACCGTCGGCTAATTCGCTAGTAACCGGGCAACGGAGGGCGTGAACTCCGGGCTTTCCGTCGGCGAGCGCCACGCCCGCGTGTCTCCGTCCCTCCTCTCCTCGTCGTGGTGTGTGTCGGTGCTGTTCCCCTTAACCCATTGAACCCCAAATTTGGTCATTGTTTAAGCCCGTGGAAATCGCCTCTTGGCGTGCAAATAGACGACCCGATCGGGGCGGTGAAAGACGATCGGCGCGTCCGGCGCGGCGGCCTCAAAGGCCGCCGCGCCGCGTGGCAGGAGTCCAGAAGGCAGATTCCCTCGTTCAAACAATCAAGAGGCCCATATGTCAGCCGCTCTATTTCGGGGCGCCCGTAAGCCGGCGGCGGAGTCCTCCCGCACACAGGGAAGCAAGGTGCCCAGCATCTGCTCTCGCCATTTTCGACACCTCCCGGTTTTAAATAGCGGCGGCCGCGTTTATAGAGCCGCGACCAAAACAGAGGTCAGCGGCAGGTGCGGAGAGGGAGCGGTGGCACTTCACACTCGGGGTTATTTTTAACCCCCACGGCAGGCGGTTGTTGTCCGCCCGGCAGTACGGAGGGGAGACGCGTGGAGCGCTTCTCGGTGACCTCGTGTTGACACGGTGGCCGGCGAGGAGTAACGGCGAGGAGCTCCGGATGCCTGAGCGTCGACATGTGAATAGCTATGCAAGAAACAAAGTGTCAGCACACGCCGCCGGGTAACGGCAACCCCCACGGGGCGTCGGGACAAGGTGTGAGAGAGAGAGAGAGAGAGAGAGAGAGAGCGTCCTCCTCCGTGTTTAGCTCCGTGTCCAACGCTCCGAGTCCGACCCGAGTCCGGTCCTCGTCTCCGTGCGAACGGAGGACTTTTATGCGATGCGATAAATTGCGGCGCTGTCACAATAATATGAGACCGAGATCAAAGGAATCCCTGACATGGCAGTCGGGTAGAGTTGCCGCCATGCTTTGCGGTATCGATGGCTCGCGCCGGCAGCACCCAATTGGTCGCCGCGGTAACGGAGGACGGAGGACGGAGGACGGAGGACGGAGGACGGTGACCCGCTCGCCCCCGCTCGCCCACCGATAGCCGCCGCCCCAGTTAACGAGCGCCACCGCAGAGGGTGACGATGTAGCTCGAGTTATTTTTTTGCTGCTGTGCAATGCAACAGGGACCGATTCTGACTGGAGACATGCTGGGCGCATGCTTTGACTTGGATTTGGGAGGACGCGTACGCAGGGCTCTCAAGCCTCACGCATTGAGCGTGAGACTCACGCATTTCGGTCTTAACTCCCGCACTCCCGCCACACATCGTATTTCTCACGCTGAAAAAAAATCTTGTCTATTTAATGTTTTAATGAGCCGCGCCGCTCTCACCGTGAAGAAATCAAGCGCTCCCCTGGAGTTCTGCTGTGAGGCGCCACTTATCAGCCAATCAAAACAAAAAAATGGGCTACACAAAAGCCAATCAGAAAACAGACGTATCTGTTGTATCTGGGTAAGATTTAATCCAGCAACCAATGGAAATAAAGCATCCTGGAAATGCGCGCAACTGATATCCTAAAGTTTTGTTCTGCGGGGGGGGGTTGCTGATGGATATGTCTCACGCTTGCCCGTCTTCAAAACTTGAGAGCCCCGCGTACGCTATTAAGCGACACGTACTCTATCCCTCGGATAAAAAGACTTTTTAAGCTTGTTTCAATAAAAGTGCAGTAAAAAAATTAAACTTTTGCAGGAAATCGTTACAACTAGAAATGCGTAGTGAGACCCCCGAGACGATCGGCTATGAGAAAACTCGACGACGACTCCTCTCCCCTCCCCGTTTTCTGCTCTACCGTGTGAAGAAAAGAAAAAGAGAACATGTCTTACAGTACAAGAGTCCAAGTGTGTAAATAAATCAGCGATAATACAGTTTGCCGAGATACCATTGAAGATAAAGTACGCAGCGCCCTGCTGACTACTACCTCCTCATCATGTTGTCCACTCCTCTGATCCTCTGCTCTCCGTCGTCCTCACATGTCCGAGACATGGCGGAGCGTCCATGTTTCTCTCCCTCAGTGCTCCTGCCAAAATATTTGTAATTGTACTTCCTGATCTCCTCCTCCTCCCGCTCATCCCTCATGATCTGTTTGTAACGCATGCTTCATGTTGACCACACGACTTGGCCATCCGTGGGTGTGACCCCCATTTTGGTTACTAAGCGGGTATGTGTTTTTATGAACATGGATGTGTCAGAATTGGTCCCTTGATGATAAATTGCTGACAGGGGTAGGTAACTGATTTCCTGCTTCTGTGCTATGAGTATTTATGGTGTGAAATATATCATTTGGCAATGGTGTACATTGATATCTCTGATCGTTGAATCACCAATATCTGTGTAACTTTTACGTTTTGATTTTCAAAAAGGTAAAGGATCAATGAATTAAATACTACCTGAACTCTGTGATTATTTTGTGTTCAAACTAACAATCTGTTGTGCAGCAAGGATGACACGTAGTGTAGTTGCATAGTGATACATCATATTCAACCAGGATAAGACATTCATGTTTAAGTTCATGTTCGACATCCTGAGAGTTAGCAGGTATAATGTTTTAACCCTCCTGTGACCTTTAGGGTCAATTTGACCCCATTCGATGTTTAATATCAGTGTTCTTTGGGATCAATTTGACCCCAGACTGTTTTTCACTGTGTCAAACATATAAGAAATATCAATTTTTTATATATATATTTAAAGGGCTATTTAGGTCGTCAACAAACAAACATAAAGTGACACTTAAACTTGGGAAACAATATTAATTCTAATAATTTTCTGGAGGTTTTAATTGCTGGGGTCAAATTGACCCCGAGGGTAAAATATGTTAGTAAATGTGAAGGTAACAGGAGGTTAAACATTTGCTTCTGAATGGGTTTAAATGTCGTTCGTTTAGCAGATTGTTTGCTCATAATCCAAAGTAAAGGACAAATGTAAACGTTGACACGATGAAGGAGTTCAATCCCAAATTAGGAATGCATCAAGGTGATTACAATCCATTCTGAAGAGGAACATGAATGTCTCTAAACAAACACATTCACTGACAATCCATCAAATAGCTTTCGGACAAAAAATACAAAATACAAACAATACAAATCTCAACCTCATTACGTAACTTCGACCGCAGAGAAGTCTGGAATCACCAAAATAATTTGATAAGAGTTCCGATATCCAACTTTCCTGCCAATCCAAACAATATTTTTGGGGAATTTCAATTTAGAGCAAAGCGGACCAGAGGGGTGAGCAATAAGGATATAAAAACATATTTTATTGTTAGTAGTGTGCGACGGTGCACATTCTTTCATGTGCAGTTCTGTGACTATATATATATAAATATATTATAATATATAATATATATATATATATATATATATATATATATATATATATATATATATATATATATATTATATACATCCCCAACACAATAAACTTGGTATCTCTACTTGAAGCAGCCAGAATCAGGGATTATATATCGAACATCCCAAGAGATTGCCACCAGTTAGCAGTCTGTCATTGGTTGTTTGAAAGCTCGTGTTTCACCGAGTGTGCTCTCCACACACACACAAGCACACGCACACACACACACACACACACACACACACACACACACACGGCGGAGCGGAAGAGCGACGGGTGAAGACGGATTTGCTAAAACAGATTTTCCGGTTGGAACGCGTCCCCATTGTTCTCCATGAAGTCTGTTGGAAGTGATGAAATGAGCCCCGGGCCGAGCTTCTTCTTTGTAAAGCTCTTAAAACACGACATTGCTTGTCAGCAACCGGTCAACTGCTTGTTGACAAGCAATGTAACATAACTTAGGAAGCCATCCATCCTTGTGTGCGCTGATTAATTTGGCATGCAGTAAACACACCCGTCTTAACTCGGATGGAACCTCAAAGGGCATTTTACAAGAATGCCAAAAGGAAATAATAAAAATAACAAGCAAACCAGCTTTAAAAGGGACGTAGTTTTACTTACAAAATATTCCCAAAAATATACATGAAAAAACAAAATGATAAAAAAGAACTCCTGATATTTCTTCCCCTAATGGATTATTGGATCCTGTGTGACTAGAAATAATAATTCATGCAGATCTCGTTAGAGGTCTCACATCAGTATAGCAGTATAGAGTTTCTACCATATCCATTATACTGTGGCCAGTCACACACACACTCACACACACACACACACACACACACACACACACACACACACACACACACACACATTGACTAGGAGTTCAGCAGTGGGACAGAACAAAGAGCAGCCCAGAGCTCCCAGCAGACCCCAGATTTGGGGCAGTAAACAAGGCAAGCCAGCCACGCAGCCGCCGCAGCCATGCACGCAGCCACACAGCCACGCAGCCACGCACGCAGCCACGCAGCCGCCACAGCCATGCACGCAGCCACGCATCCGTGCAGCCGCGCAGCCGCTGCAGGCCGGGAGCCGTTGAAAATGGATCCGTCACAGGAAGCAGACAGACCCGCTGACGGAGGTGGGGGAGGGGAGGGGGCTGCAGCTCCATCATTTCAGGAAGCTGATATTCCAGGGAGTGAAAGTATTCCCTTCTCTATATAATTATAAAAGCCAATTTCCCCTTTTTTTGAAACAATGTCTTGCGAGCCAATTAATTGTAATAATCCTCTTTGTGGGAACAATGAACAAGAGACTTGAGGATGAAAAGAAAGACAAAAGGAGACGCAAATAAACCCGACAGAGATGACGTGTTTCTCGTTTCCCAACCAAAGCATCCGGTCGGACCAGATATCGCCATCGATGAGTTTCCCTCGGATACAGCAGCGAGGCGATCCTTCACGAGGCCTCTCGTCAAGATGCGGCTGTGCGTCGCTTAAGTGCGTTTCGTTATTTTCCCGAAGCAGAGTTGAGGACGGCGAGGCGAAGGATCACACGTCAGGGGGGGGGGGGGGGGGGGGGGGGGGGTCGGGTTCGAGCGGAGCCGCTGGCCACGGCTCGAATTACACTTAGCTTGAAAACGGAGCAGCAGACACCCAGGAGAGAGAGAGAGGGCCACCATCTCTCTCTCTCTCTCTCTCTCTCTCTGAGTGTGTTTCTCTCACACACACCAACGCTTTTCATCCCCTCTTCTTTGTCAAATCCTCCTTCCTCCCCCCTTCCCATCGCCTCCTCTGTTTTTGAGGCCCGAGCATCCTTTACGGCCATTCTTATTGTTCCACTGATTCTGTTATGTGTATTTATTGCTCCATTTGTGAAATTGGAGGCAGCGGCCGACAAGCCTATTACTATTCAATAACAGGAGCCGGGCATTTTCACAACCGCGGGCTATCGATGTCCCAGACAGGAACGTTACGTCACGTTTCAAACGGCGGACAGACGGCTTTATTGTCGCCGTGTATTAAACTGGAGGTAAAGTTCCAACCGTCTCCACGGAGAGACCTGAGAGACAGGAGACGACAAGCCGTCTGATCGGCAACAGAAAGGACAATGTGCCCGGAGATCTATGTCCTCAGAGACCTATGTCCTCAGAGATCTATGTCCTTATAGATCTATGTCCTTATAGATCTATGTCTTTAGAGATCTATGTCCTCAGAGACCTATGTCCTCAGAGATCTATGTCCTTATAGATCTATGTCCTTATAGATCTATGTCTTTAGAGATCTATGTCCTCAGAGACCTATGTCCTCAGAGATCTATGTCTTTAGAGATCTATGTCCTCAGAGATCTATGTCCTCAGAGACCTATGTCCTTAGAGATCTATGTCCTCACAGATCTATGTCCTCAGAGACCTATGTCCTCAGAGACCAATGTCCTCAGAGATCTATGTCGTCAGAGATCTATGTCCTTATAGATCTATGTCTTTAGAGATCTATGTCCTTAGAGATCTATGTCCTCAGAGATCTATGTCCTTAGAGATCTATGTCCTTATAGATCTATGGTCTATAGGAGATCTATGTCCTCACAGATCTATGTCCTCAGAGATCTATGTCCTTAGAGATCTATGTCCTTAGAGATCTATGTCCTTATAGATCTATGTCCTTATAGATCTATGTCTTTAGAGATCTATGTCCTTAGAGATCTATGTCCTTATAGATCTATGGTCTATAGGAGATCTATGTCCTCAGAGATCTATGTCCTTATATATCTATGTCTTTAGAGATCTATGTCCTTAGAGATCTATGTCCTCAGAGATCTATGTCCTTAGAGATCTATGTCCTCAGAGATCTATGTCCTTAAAGATCTATGTCCTCAGAGATCTATGTCCTCAGAGATCTATGTCCTCAGAGACCCCGGTGACTGCTGTCCCGTACCTGTCCCACTGGCGGTATCTGAGCCGAGCGTCCTCCGGCCTCTGACCCCGCCCAGGCCTCTCTGTGGCTGATCGATAGGCTGTCAGAGTGCTCAGGGGGGGGGGGGGGGGGGGCATCGGAGAGGCGGCGCTCTCGCTGTCCGTCTTGCCCCGTCTTAAGTGCATTCATCAGGTTACACGCCGGCTCTGCTCGCCACTTAATGCACGGCTGAGCTGCTCTCCTCAGAAACCTGGTGGCCATCAGCGACACATCACTCTGGTTACACCTTCCATCCATTCTACCATCACGCGGTGGAGAAGGCGAGACTTTCGACATTATAGTGCAGTTTTTATAATCTCATATTAATCTCCTGTAGGTGTCCAACTAAACTCTAATCTGGAGCACAAATGTAAAACATCCGGGTTGATAATCAATACGTTTCCGGGGCCAAAGCGTGGTTCTGCAGGAAGGAGCTGCTCCGTCTGCCGATAAGGAGGCGAAGCCACAAACCTCCAGAGAAGGAGTCCCAGAG